>JAUKPP010290558.1:0-10204 GCA_032273245.1 Phyllaplysia taylori
AGGGTCGAAGTAGCCTGTCTCTTAAATGACCTTACAGTGTTGCAGGGGACGTAAAACTGGTAACCAAACCAAACGATCAGTGACACTTGCCAGTAAGGCGGAGCGTCCACTGGCATGTTTTGTCAGTGCAGGCCAGCTTCTTCTATATGTGATATATACATATGAGCCTGGCCAGCAACTGACAAAACATGCCAGTGGACGCGCGGCCTAATGTTAGCACTCCCTTCCCTCACCACGAGCCGTCTGTCCGTCCTGTGGACGCAGTTGACACAGACTGGGGCGGGGCGAGACGGGCGGGGGGAAATGGAAACGTCGGGAGATTTGACTCGGGTCCGGGTGAGCCTGGCAAAGACGTTCCCGTCACGCTTGCTTTCACTTCTCGAGATCAAAAAGTCGTTGGGGACAACCCGCGAATAGAGAAAATTGCCCTTATTGGGGCATAATAGTCTTGGTGAGGGCGTAAAAGAGATATTTAGAAAATCATTTCTGGATGAAGAGAAAGGTAAATTTGTGTTCTTTTGGCCTGAGTCACCCGGATACTCAGGGTTCAGTGAATTTTCTAATGGCCCTTGTTAAAGCGATACAGTGTCCTCCCTCCTCAAGGCAACTGCTGAGTCATGGGGGAGAAATGTCGTATTTTACAGCTCAGCTCCAGAAGCTTTACATTTACATAAATTATACATATTTCCGTCACGCAACTTGCCACAGAGAATTACGGATACAGTGTTGTGGTTGAAATAGTATTAAGATAAACTCTTAAAATTACACAAGATTGGATGCTTTGACCATAAAATGAAACAAGAAAAAGCACGGGGAAAGTCTCGGATGTCTTAAGTGGTATTGTAAGTTGCAGAACAGTTTGTTATAAAGAAGCCAGTCTATTGTTACAGAATATAGTTATAGGGGTTGTGTTACCCGCATAGCAGATTCTGACTCATACGAAAATATTTGCCTGTATACGGACCCAAAAGTATTTGTGCATGAAAAATCGCCAGGAAAAACGCATTCAGCTTGTCCTCACTGATAATTATTTTGTTCTTATTCCGGACACTAAAACGTTTTCCTCCCAGTATGTTGGCAAAGTGGAAAGTGTTTGTACGTGGCCTATACCCTTGTCGAGGGTGAAACATCAAATAATAATAGATTGCATTTAAATAGCGCATATCCCAGCTCGAAAGCAGGCTCTATGCGCTTTACAATCATTATTACCCCGGCAGACCAAGTCATTTAGACACCTTCTCAGCTTCCTGGGAAGCATACAATGCAAGCTGCCATTTTACATGCGCTAAAACACTAACATACGGACAAGATCGTTCGCTGTCTATAGCCGGGTACCCATTTACACCTCGGTGAAGTGAGGAAAGTTCGTGTAAAATGCCTTCCCAAGGACACAACGTCGGGCCCGAGCTGGGATTTGAACCCGCAACCTTTCGACTACGAGTCCGGCAGCCTAACCACTAGACCACCGACGCCAATAATGCTGATGATACTTGTGCCTGCCCATCTCACGCGACTTCTCAGTTACTTCTCAGTGCCAACTTTGGGGTCAATACGTTTACATGGATAAAGAGATTGTCCGTGAGACAACTTAAGTTTTCCTTCACTCACTCTGAGAACAAATAAATTATTTCCTCTCAATACTGTGCTTATCAAAGACATGTTCCAGATCACTTTGATGCTGTATCTGGGAATGAAGTTATCATGTTGCCACCGAATGTTATAGAACAGACACAATGTGTAACCAAACCTATGTCCCATCGAGTCAACAGTCGCCTATGGTGTAATTGTTAGGCTCTTCACCATCCACGCGGAAGACCTGAGTTCGATCCCACATGCGGACGATCTGCGTTTTTCTGCTGGGATTTGTCTGCATGATAGGCGAAGAGCCTAACCATTACACCCTAAACGCCGGCACGGTGTAATGGTTAAGCTCTTCGCCTGTCATTCAAAGGTCCCGAGTTCGATCCCACTTAAAAGGATCTCATGTTTCTGCCGGGAATCGTCCCTCACAGCCCATGTTGGCCCTGACAGACAGGATTGAAGTATCCGGTCCCTCAAATAACGGTATAGCGTTGCAAGGGACGTAAAACTGGTGCCCAAACCAAAAAACAAAACAGACGCCGGTCCTCTCAGTCTGTTTGTCAAAGGCGAGGTCGAGATGACGTTGATGTAGTGTCTAGAACTGCTGCACTACCTGAGACTGGCACCGACAACTTGACTGGTTGTTTCGCAAAGGGGCGAATATCATGAAGAACATAATGAACTATTCGCCCATATGTAATAGCACCAGCGACTTGACTGACGAGGTTCTGTCGATCTAACGTGCAGGTGATCGGGGCTGAGTCCTTGCCGTGATGTTTGTGGCTCTAGACTGAATGACGTGACGTCACGCAGACTTCAAGATGTCGACAGGAGATCGTGACAGGGAAAACTCCTTCCGTAGAGAGTAAATAGAATTAATTCAACCTCCAAGTACCTGGTGACACGCGGAAAAAACACGCCCTGTGTAAAAATCTGCATCAATCTGTCAAAACAAAAATGTAAGTCAACAAAAATTTGAAGACCTCCAATGGAATATACCGTGTAATCAATATGTCGTATTTCATAAATGGCATATGAAAATAATAGAAACGGCAATGAGAAATAAAGTACCACCCACTTCTTACACAACGCAAAATTTGTGCTAAACGTCAGAGATAAAGTGGAAAAGTACTCGTGAATACAAAGATAAAGAAAATTTATGAAAGTTTGCCATTTTTAAAGTCTGCAAATGAGGGGAATATAAAGCAATGAAGGGAATGAATGAACGATGATCCTTTTTCTTTCATGCTTTTTTTTTTTTTTTTTTTTTTTGGGGGGGGGGGGGTGTTTTTCTTCTTTGAAGTTTGTTTTGTTGTTGTTTTAGGCGAGGGGGTGGTTCTTTTTCTTTTTAGGATTAAAATCATCTTGACAAACGAGAATACACCCCTCCGTTGACAGAAATAATAGAAAGTTTTATTCCATTGCGAAATCAATGCATGTGCACTTTTTTTTTAAAGAAAAAAAGGTAAAAGGAATAAAGAGAATTATTTTCATATTCTGGTTCTTTCTTTTTTTGTATCTTGAATTTTACTACAAAGCTTGACTTGTGTAAACCAGGGTACATTTAAAGTCATACAGTAATTTTCTTTTCAAAAGTACATAGAGGTTTAGAACTGTAAAAGTTAATAACAATAATAATAATAAAGGTCATTTATATAGCGCCAAATCCCAATAAGCTCCAGTTGTTAAGATTTTACAAAACCCGTTGTATCTATACGTCAATGTGGGTGTGTTTGTGTATGTGTGTGATTGTGGGCTTGACCTTGTACCAGAGACACTCGGCAATGTCGTGGGTAGCTTGAGAGAGATTTTGTTTGACTGTCTCTCCTCTCTATTTAATACTACATGTATACAAAAAATGTTAAAAAGGTCGATGGAAGTGGAACTCCAACGGAGAGCGTATACAAGGGGATCCATTAGAATTTAAGACAGTTGGTGGTGAAAAACACTCTACAAGGTCACAGGCGATCTAGGTGTAATAGTTAGGGTCTTTGCTTATCATGCAGAGGACGATGGTTCGATCTCTACAATTGACGAGCAGGTCTCTTTGGTTCCAAACTGAGACATTGTATATCTCTCAGACCGGGCTGGTACTAACAAGCAGGGTCAAAGCAGCCCGTCTATGAAATGACAACATTATAGTGTTACAAGGGGCGTGATATCAAGCAAAAGCAAACAAGAATGTAGACGATAATAAACCGATGCTGTGGTGTAATGGTTGGGCTCTTTGCCCATCAAGTAGAAGAGCCGAGTCCGATCCCACGTAAGGACGATCTGCTGGAGATAATTTCTCTCTTAGCCCAAACCGGCCTTGACATGCAGAGTCGAAGTACCACGTCTCAAAAACGATCTTACAGTGTTGAAGGGGGCGTAAAACTGGTAACCAAACCAAAGTAGGCAAAATACAGGCCATAGATAACGTGACACTTTTCCTTAAAAATGTTCCTGGAATCAGACAGAACTACGAAATAGTTTGCCTCTTTTTGCGGCAATTTTCTACTTCGTTACATTAACATATTTCATTGTCAATGTAAACATAAATTTTCCGCAATGATTCATGATACAGCTATAAAAATGTTTTGCCAACGTCAAATAAATGTCCAATGTTTACATTGCTATATTTTCACATGTAGGCTATGGGCGAAAAGCTTTCATTCTGAATAAACTCCAATGATTCATCCATTCATGTTTACTTTTACACTCAATTATCAGAGACGGAAAAACTTATCCAGAAATTACAAGCAATGTCCCCGGCGTCTGCGATGTAATGGTTGTGCTTTTCGCCTATCACGGGGAAGAACCGAGTTCGATCCGAGGTACGGACGAGCATCTGCATTCTCTTCCTGGGATTCATCTCTCTCAGGCCGGGTTGGCCCTAACAGGCAGGGTCGAAGTAGCCCGACTCTTAAATTACCATAGAGTGCTGCAAGGGACTTAACCAAGCATTATCTTTCAATGACAACAAAGTGGTGCGGCTAAAAATACCAAAGAAACTGGATGAATAACTCATTACCGGACAGGCAAAGTGAGGCACCCGAGGAGCAATAAACAACCACAATTATCAATGACATAATAGTATTATTTTGATATCACAAACGAAGGAGTGGTAACATCTGATTAGGGACAAACGTCAAAAATAGACAATGAGACAATATTGTCTGCAGCTGGTGACACATACAAAGGGATGCGGAGAAGAAAAACTTTCGGAGAGGCCGTGTACACCACCTTTAGCTTTTATGCTGGGAGTAAGATTATTCATCAATTATCATAGAAGCGATGCGAAGCAATCAAACAATAGTATACAAAATTTGTTTTCGAAGGAGAAAAAAAAAGAAATAAGGAGAAAAATTACAAGGTGTGAGAAAAATGTTTTCCAGACGAAAAGCTCCTTTTCCCCCTGATGATTTCATTGTGAGAATCTCAACAGCGGAAGGCGGCATGGAAAGTCTTTCAGCGTTACAATTGATAGAACGAAAAAGATATAACGCACAAATAAAGTCCTTTTGATGTTGTAAATCATTTTTCTTGTCGACACGCGAAAGCCATCCATTTTAGGTTTAGCCGTCTCCTGTTCACAAATACGACAAAGCAACAAGTTCAATGCATCGAGAGCCTAAGAAAAAGTAGAAGACGAGATCCTTTTCAATGTTGTTTGCTTAGACATTGAGCCGTTTATAAGTTTACCCTTTCGAGATTTAATTTTTAAGAGTACGTGAAGTCTGGGTCTTCCTTAACTTTTCCAGCAATCTATCAAAGTGCAGACATGGTGTCAATTTGATATTATTTGTTTATACATGGCAAATGGGTTCATAGCTATCAAAAACACAATAGTGTAAAAGAGGGTCTCCAAAATAGACGGCTTTTCGCCGCTGATCAAACGTCGACGGAAATAAGATTATAAGGGGGGAGGATTTCTTAAGAATATTCTTATAATATATACCCAATGCTTATTATAATATTATGCTTCATTGTTGTCATTTTATAAGTTGTTTGAGAAGGAGTTAGCGGCTTCAGTGAGCTTGCTCTTTCATTCTGTAAGATCATAATAATATATTTCATTTTGGTGGTGTGCTCTTTTAGAATTTATGAAGAGTCCGTCTGAATTTTAGGTCTATGCACTAAAATGTTGAATTTGTTTTAATTTTATTGCTAGGTTACCAGTTTTACGTCGATGGAACACCGTAAGGTCTTTTAAGAGACGGGCTGATTCGACCATGCCTGTAGGGCCAATTCGGGCTGGGAGGGGGAAAAACCAGAAGAAAAAAAAAAAGCAGATTGTCTGCACGCGGGGACGGTCTCGGGTCTTTCGCATGACAGGCGAAAAGCCTAAACATTACACCAAGGCGCCGGTGATTGACTTTATTGTTGTTGCCATCTTAAGTAGTAATTTTGACTCATCCTTATGCGGTAACCACAGTAGCACAGTAATCTTTTACTCTAATTCCGCACCACTCTTCTATTCTTGTTTTCTTCTGTTTCTTCTTTTTCTTCTTGTCGTCGTCACCCTCTTCATCACCATCATCATTGTCGTTGTCGTCGTTGCTATCATTACGATCCTCAATATCAAGATTTTTCAGGAAAAATTAGTTTTTATTTTATAATAATTGTTACTATAACCATCGTCAATTTTCTCACTTTAGACTTGAGTATGTATTACATGGACTGTTGTTCTTAAGAATACACTGATATTACTTTTTCATTATTACTAATCATTTCTTTCTCTTAATGCAATAATAATTGTTATAATTACAATGTATTACTATTGTTGATGCTTTTGTTATGTTGTTGTTGTTGGTGGTGGTGGTGGTGGTGGTGGTGGTGGTGGTGGTGGTGGTGGTGTTATCATTCTCACACCCCATCCTTACTTCTAAACTCATTTGTATCATTCCTACTGTTGTAATTATTACTACATTTCCGTATCGTCATTTTTATCAAAATTTCTATAATCATCATTTTTACTGGTGTTACCATTACTATTTTCACTATTTGTTTGTATTATTGACCTTGCTATCATCAGTTTAGTTCGAATTCTTTTCATTGTTTTTATTACCATTAGTATTATGATAATATCATAATTATTCTCATTGGTTTTATGATTGTTATTGTTAGTCGTGGTTGTTGTTGCTGTTGTTGTTGTTGTTGTTACCAGTATTCCCATCCCACCCTTATCCTATACTCATTCTTAATATTGCTCTTTTTAAAATTGTTTCTCCATGTGTTATCATTTTCATCAATATTTTCATCAATATTATTTCAGTTGTTATTAAAATTATCATCCTTAATTGTTTTCCCTCATTTTAATCCTTATTGTCATTAGTATTTCACTAGCATTACTATTTTCATTATTATTGGCGTTTGTTGATGTTTTTGTTCTTCTTCTTTTTCATCTGCTCTTCCTTCTTCCAACAAAATAACTGTGTGCACCGGCGCCGTGGTTTAATGGTTAGGCGCTTCGCCTATCACGCAGGGAACGTGGGTTCGAGGCCTGTGTGGGGCAGTTTGATCGCGTATGTCTCTGTTTTTCTGCTGGGACAATGTCCCTGTCAGCCCGGGTTGGCCCTGACAGGCAGGGTCGAAGTCGCCCGTGCCTTAAATGACTTTACAGCGTTGCAAGGGAAGTTAAGCCAAGACCAAACCAAACCAAACCTAAATAACTGTTCCTTTACCTTTGTAACGCAGATCCGCCTCAGCCGATGACTTGTGGTAAAATGTGGGAAAAGAAAGTTTTTGTCCTTCTTGAGTCATTTTCCTACATTTCTTGCTTATATTATCTCCTTCCAGATATTGCTTTTATTTAAAAACCCGTCTCCGTACTGCCCTATACAATCATTATTTCTGCGGAATTTTCCGTAAGTAAGAAGTGCGTATGAACACAACAGACGTGGTCCCCGGACAGAAAACCGCATCTTGCACCATCATCGCGTAGCTAATCTATCTTGGGACATGGTGAAACCTGCTCAGGTAAAAATAAGAGGCTAAAACAGCCGAAAACGGGTGCCCTATAATCAATATACTTCAAACAATGTCATAGCCATGTACGGACAAAAAAAATATGTAGAACCAATGTATTACAACCGGCGGTGTGGTGTAATGGTTAGGCTCTTCGCCTTGCATGCGAGAGGACCCTAGGTCGATCCACGGTCGCGGACGATCTGGGTTTTTATCAGCTGGGATTTTTTCCCTCTCGGCCCAGGGTTGGCTCTGACAGACAGGGTCGAAGTAGCCCGTCTCTTAAATGACCTTACAGTGTTGCAGGGGACGTAAAACTGGTAACCAAAAGAATGTATTGCATAGTTTGATCATGACAAACAAAAATATAAATAAATAGAAGAAAAACTACCGATGAAAAGGACAGTGGAACACTGAGGTACAGAAACCCTTTGGGTATCTGGTCAGATCTATCTATTATCTTGTAGGAATTGTGTTGATCTCTCTTACTAGCCACTGTCCACCCGGCCGCTTGCTACACGACAGTGATTGATCAGGTGTAGAGTGGACATTAACTGACCATTAATCGCCTGGGTTTATCTCTTGTCACCTCTTCAATGCCATAGGGAGCACGGCGGGGCGTCCTATTGTGTGGAATCTTCTACAGATCGGTGGTCCCGGCTGTGGCGGGTCTCGGTCTTCATTCCTGCTGTCTCTGTGGCTTACTGCGTCATCAATACGATCTGATATGGCGCGCTGACCTCAACGCTGGTGACTTCATCTCAGATCATGGCTAAAGCAGCCAAAGATGCTGGCGCCTCTATAAAAACTAACTTTCATTTTGGATCATAAAGCTTTGCTGCCCTGTGGCCGCATGCATGAAGCACGTAGACATAGTTTGGTTTGGTTTGGTTACCAGTTTTACGTCCCCTGCGACACTGTAAGGTCATTTAAGAGACGGGCTACTTCGACCCTGCCTGTCAGGGCCAACCTGGACTGAGAGGGAAAAAATCCCAGCAGAAGAAAACCCAGATCGTCCGCAATCGGTTATCGATCTTGGGTCTTCCCGCATGCAAGGCGAAGAGCCTAACCATTACACCACAGCGCCGGTACGTAGATTTAGTTGGTCGTATGGATTATTATGTCATAGCTACTACACCTAGGTGTATTTTGGACGAATTCATTATTATGCATGAAAGTTGGTGCAAGTCTCGTTAGTAGACCTCCCCCACTGGCGTAAGATTTCGGGCTACCTACATCGGGTGTAAGGGTTTTGAGTTACGAGTGTTTCGTGCATCCGAAAAAAATTTTACTACAAATTCGTAAAGTCATACGCCTAGCTTGGTGCATACGGCCACTGGGCACGACAGTTTGCCTAGTTTTGTTTGGTTTTTACGTTCCTTGCAACACTTTATATTAAGAGGCGGGCACCAGTGCTGTGTTGTAATGGTTAGGCTCTTCGCCTGTCATGCAGAAGACCCCGGTTCGTTCCCCGATCGCGGACGATCAGGGGGGGGGGGGGGGGTTCTGCTGGAATTTTCCCCTCTCAGCCCGGGTTGGCCCTGACAGGCAGGGTCGAAGTAGCCCGTCTCTTAAATGACCTTACAGTGTTGTAGGGGATGTAAAACTGGTAACCAAACCAATAAGAGGCGGGCTACTTAGACTCTTTCTTTTTAAATATTGATCGATTCTAAGCTGGATTAACTCGGAAACGGTAAGAGATAGAAGTAAACGGTCTTTTGTACATTATTTACTGTCCATTTGAGTTTTGTCTGGGGTACTTTATAAGATTATGTTGATAAACAAGGCATTTTAAAAAGGAGTTAGCGCAACATGGCCATTTTCAGGTCATGTCGTCAAAACAGAGCACTGGTCTACCGAAGAGAAGACTCCTAGGAACCATCGTAAGGCAATAAAAAGTGGGTTAAATTTGTTTATCCAAACAGAATAATGTCCACAAAGCACTGGCTTTATGTCATACGAAAAAGGAATTAACGTTTTATTGTTTGAAGTTCAAGAGCGATGGATGTTTCTCGGAGTATCAACTCCATGAAGTCGTCTTTTTTAATCGAATGGGCGCAATGCAATTCTCAAATCGACTTCTTGCCATCCTTGTTGTATTCGCAGTTCACACTACCAGTTTCTACCAAATTTCGATACCAAGCTCTGGATGAGTATTGGATTGAGTTTTTCTTGCTGTGCTGAGTTGGAATTTTCTCATCAGAGTTGCAGGTGCGTGATCTGCTTTTTAAACGCACAGTACGCTCATGGGAAATGCCATATTAGCGTCATTTCTACACGCTAAAAATTGGGGTCTGTTTGCAAAAACTGGCGCTATAGCACAGTCTATCAACGAAATCGGGTGATTTTGGTATCAGAAAAAACTTAAAGGGATCAGGATTAATCTGTTGAAAACAGATTGTTTCTATTGTTTTTATATCTTAACGTCTTTGAGTTATTTTAGGTTAGAATCGATCAATATAAAAAAAGACACCCTGTATTATCATCCCTGCAGAGACATGGAGATGGTCGTCCACCCTGGGAAGTCCACTTTTGTGAAATTTCAAAAAAGAATTCCTTCATCTCTCTCATTCTCAAATTCAAATATATTATCTCTCCCTCTCTCTCTCTCTCTCTCTCTCTCTCTCTCTCTCTCTCTCTCTCTGTGTGTGTGTGTGTGTGTGTGTGTGTGTGT
>JAUKPP010290569.1:0-10203 GCA_032273245.1 Phyllaplysia taylori
CTATCTATCTATCTATCTATCTATCTATCTATCTATCTATCTATCTATCTATCTATCTATCTATCTATCTATATCTACATCTATCTATCTATCTATCTATATCTCTATCTCTTTCTTTCTCTCTCTCTCCCTCTTTTTTAATAATACGAGTAAAACACGAACTTGGATGTTTTTATACGGCATAAACAAGTACTTTAGCTACAAGCATTAGTGATGCAAAGAGTAAAAGCCTATTAGCGGCAACATTAGTGTGTTTTGGCATGGAGTTTCATCAAAATCCTACCGGAAGATGTCTCGAAGACTCTCTTTGAAGTAGGGACGTCACTGTCCAGGAGACACGTGAGCAGACAGGCTATCTTAGTGTGATGATGGATACATGATACAAGCAACAGTCATAAGCTGCCTTAGTGTCTCAGATATCACGAAGGATAAGAGGATGATGTGATTCTACTCCAGGTTGTCGATACCCGAGCACGAAATTGCACGTTGTGCGAATTCGTCAGCTTGTTTTTTATTTGTTTCTTTGGCAACCAGTAATGCGGAATGCTGTTAACTTCTAGTTATTTATTTATAGAGACACCAGCTTCTTTGGCTATTTAGGGCATTTTACTTTCTCACTTAGAAAGTTGATATCGCATTTTCACTTCGTTGACGTTTGGAGGTAATACGAACAAGAACGAAGCTGACAGGGGTGAAGTGCGCTCTCTGGTGAAGAGCAAGCAAGCATAATAAACCCCTTAATACAAAGAGAAAAATTATGGCATAAAGAGCAGAATAGAAACTTTTCAGGCGATCAAAAAGATGGAGCAAGCATTGCTTTTTTTGCTTGTGTGAAGCTGATATTGTTTTTAATGAAGTAAAATCAATTAATGACACATTACAAATCTTAGACTCGAAAAATTGTGAAGTACCCACTTGTCGTATTCAGAATAATAACCACAAAAAGCCGTTCTTACAAAATCAGTAGTATATGAGCTGTGGTGACTGACATCCTCTATCCAAGCAATACGCCATAGACTAAGCAATATGTTATAAAACTCTCCATATGCGGAAACTCGAGACAGGTCGTATCCTAGCCAAAAAGGCGGAGAGGGGAAACGATCGAAAACTTTGGAAAAAGAGCATCAATCAACAAACGGCTCATTCACAACTCCCATCCCCCCCCCCCCTCCCTCATCCTACTCTTATCCTCTCTCCCTTCTTTCCCACTTCCTCCTACTCCCTCCCTTCCTTCTCCTCCTCCTACCCCCTCCTCATATCCCCCCTCCGCCCCACCTTTTCCCCCCTTTTTTCCCCCAAGCTTTCCCTCCATTCTAACCCCACCCAATCCCACAACAGGAATAACCCTAGCGAAAAAGGACCCCTCAATATGACATGTATAAACATAACACAGATGGAATGACCCTCAAGGGAAGAAATAACAGTCTTACCAAGAGGCTAAAACAGTCAAAGACGCTGGCGCCTCTATAAATAAATAACTTTCAACTAACTAACTAATCTTCCTCCCTCCCTTCCTCCCTACGTAATTCTAATTATGATTGTTTTTTCTATCTGCAGTCCACCACGAACAGGGGAGAAGTGCTTGTATCCATGTGTTACAACAACCACTTAGAGCGCCTTACAGTCGGCTTGTTCGAAACCAGAGACCTATGTGGATCATCACCTACAGGACAGAGCATAGGTAAAATTACTAAGATACGTTACTTTTCCTTCTTTTCTTGAAACCTACAGGACAGAGCATAGGTAAGATTTCTAAGATACGTTACTTTTCCTTCTTTTCCTGAAAGCTACGGGACAGAGCATAGGTAAGATTACTAAGATACGTTACCTTTCCTTCTTTTCCTGAAAGCTACAGGACAAAGCATAGGTAAGATTACTAAGATACGTTACTTTTCCTTCTTTTCTTGAAACCTACAGGAGAGAGCATAGGTAAGATTACTAAGATACGTTACTTTTCCTTCTTTTCTTGAAACCTTTGGGACATAGCATCGGTAATATTGCTGAGATACACGCCCTTTCCATTTATTTAAACCTTCAGGAAAGAGCACAGTTAGGGGGAATAAGATACATTCCTTTTTTCCGGGTTTTCTTTTCATTGGTTACCTTTAAACGTACAGGATAAGGCATAGGTATGATACTATGATGCATAATTTTTTCTCCTTTGCTTTCTTGAAAAATCTACGGTACAAGATAGGTAAGATATAATACATGACCTTTCCTGGGTTTTTTAAAAATCTTTATTAAGCCTTATTTACAGAGCATAGGAAAGATACTGTGATACACAATATTACTTTTTTCCTTTTCTTTTTTGTGGGCCAAAGAAGCCGAATGTCTTGGTGGTTGCCCAAGTACACTAGGCCTACCCTATCACCATTTTAGTACTTTAATCTTAGGCACACAAAAAATCAAACATAGTATGGAGCCGCTGAGGACTGAAAATGTTCCATTAAGTTACACATTGCCTTAATTCGTTGTTCTAGAATTTCACGGTTTTGTTTGTCACAAATTATTTTCCATGTGGAATTGAGACTGGTAGTGAGTATGAGATCCTTGGTCTGAGTGGGGTGTGGGTGGGAGGGGGTCAGTGCAAGGAGGGGAAGGTGAGATTGCTGTTGCTTATGCAAGATGTGGGAGGGGTTGAGGTGATGTTCAAGAAATAATGTATTAAATAAGAGACTACATGTGGAATGCTTTAATCCTTTTCATTACATATTAAACCTTATCCGAAGATTACAACCCCTTAAGCTTCATACTGTCATTCAATCTATTAAAACAAGCTATCAAAACCGTTTCTATTTAGCTCTTTTCGTATTTCCTTACGCTCATTCATTTAACCTGCCCATCTGCATTCCTCTCTCTTCCTCTCTCTCTCTCCCTCTCTCTCTCTCTCTCTCTCTCTCTCTCCCCCCCCCCCTTTTTATTTTACTTCTTTCTCTGCCTCCTTGTCGTATCTCTCCCCTTTTTGGTTATTTCTTTACTCTCTCTTTTTTACCCAATCTCTCTTCTGACCTCACTCATCCTTACCTGTCTCCTCTTCTTTTGTTTATTTTCTTCTCTCTTCTCTCCCTCTCTCACGCATTCCCCCTCTCTCTTTCTCTTTCTCTCTCTCTCTCTCTCTCTCTCTCGTTCCCTCCACCTGTGAAATTTGCATTGTCTTGTGCAAGAATGACGGATCAGGTGTTTCTTTGTATGCTTACTCTTCGTTTATCACACCTTGACAATTGGCCAGACTTTTCTCCGTGCGTGGGATGACGTTGGCCTCAGTTATGGACGAAGGCGATGGGGTTGGGAGAGGGGATTGGGTGCGTGGGGGGGGGGGGTGCGTGAGGGGGATTACAAAATAGTGTATCCAGGTGGAAGCAGGAAATAGATAGGAAGTAAGGCAAAACAAACAACCTGATTTATCTACCCACGTAAAATAGCAGTCCACCAGGAAAGAAAAATCTGAGGCTAAAACAGGCAAAATGCTGGCGCCTCTATAAACAGCTAACTTTAAATTAGGAAGCAAAACTGAAAACAAAAGAACAAAGAACACAATGTGGTAGACAATATTGGTCAGAAAGTTGCGAGTAGAGGCATAGACAAAATATAGATAGTGAAATCACAGTTTTCTTGTTGCTCACAACATGCAGGATCGGAGGTACTTGTATCTTAAATGACCTTACACTGTTGCAAAGGACGGAAAACTGGTAACCAAACAAAACGAAACCACTTATCAGAGGCAATAAATGTTTCATTCAAGTGTTCGGATGTTTAAAAAATATATCTAGTAAACCAAATTATCCGAATTTTCCAAAACACTGTCTATCGTCTTCTCGGGGCAGTCACGTTCTCTCTCAATAATTGTCCTTCGCTCTCCTGCATCGAGAGGTCGCTTTCACTCCCCGCCCCAGGGTAATGTGAAACGTTCCAGGAAACTTTTATTGGTTTCGATTGTTTGAGCTTGGTCCCACCTTCAAGGGATGTCCTACTATCGGGATTTAGTGGTGGTGCTGTACTCGTAAATAAACTCATGGTTGTTATTACCATTAACTTCCGTTCTTTCTGCAATTCCGCCCTCCTGCCCGACCTCTATTAGCTCTCTCTCTTTCTCTCTCTCTCTCTCTCTCTCTGTCTGGCTGTCTGTTTGTCTGTCTGTCTGTCTCTCTCTCTCTCTCTCTCTCTCTCTCTCTTGAAGTTAAATACATACTTTAGACAAACAGGAACAAGGAATGTTTCTCTTGTAGTAATTAATGATGCGGACACATCGATGTTGATGTATGAGGATGACCTTACGGTATTTGCTGATACCGTTGCAGATATGCAGCGAAGTATTGATTTGCTATACAATTTTCGTATTAGATAGGGCCTCAAAGTCAACTTGAATAAAACTAAAATGGGTTGTTTTTTTTAGAAATGTTGGAATACTTAAAGCTACTGAGAAGTGGAGTTTTGCTTACCTTGGAGTTATATTTCCCTCCCGGCTTTGCTGGTGAAAATGTTTGGAGAACTATGATTGTAAGGCGTTAGGGATGGTTAATACTATGAGAAAAGTGCTTTTTTCCGAGGCCACTGAAAGTTTCTGGATTAGCAGAAACATTGTAGGCCTATCTGTAACTGTCTGTCACTCTTCGTTCACTGATATTTGAGAATTTTCACTTAGAAAAGTAGAAAATCTGATCACAGTAAACATGTCTATCGTATCACTAGTATCAGCAGGGAATTCTAGCCTAAAATTCACTGTTGTCAGACAGGCTGTCATATCGTGAGGACCGACTTAGGCTGAAAACTTAATACCCGTACCATAGAACTTGATTGACTTCGAACATTCTTTTAAATCATTATTTTGCTTTACCAGTCAAAACAGACGGTAGCGAGAAAATGATACTTGTACCCGCCTTTTAGCAATCTATCTATCTATCTATTTATCTATCTATCTATCAATTTATCTATATATCATCTGTCTACCTACCTATCTATCTATCTATCTTTCTACGAGTATCATCTATGTGTCTACATATTATCTGCCAGTCTTTCTGTCTATCTATCCATCTACCTATCTACATCCATTCACTGATCAACCTATCAAATCCCTCTCTCCCTCTCTCTCTCTCTCTCTCTCTCTCTTTCTTTCTCTCTCTCTCTCTCTCTCTCTCTCTCACACACACACACACACAAACACACAAGTACGCTCCGATAATGATAACAATGATAACAATAATAGTAGTAATAGATTGTATTTATACATTATGTATAGCGCATTTCCCGCTCGAAAGCACGCTCTATGAGCTTTACAATCATTATTACCCCAGCAGACCAAGTCATTCAGAAACCTTTTCAACCTCCCTGGGAAGCATGCAGTGCAAGCTGCCATTTTACAGGCGCTAAAGCACTAACATACGGACAAGATCCTTCTCTGTCTATAGCCGGGTTCCCATTCACACCTGGGTAAAGTATGGACAATTTTTGTAAAACTCCTTTCCCAAGGACACAATGTCATGCCCGAGCTGGGATTCGAACCCGCAACGTTCCGCTTACGAGTCCGGCTGCTTAACCACTAGACTACCGACGCCACTCTCTCCTCGTTTTCCTCTCTTTGTCCCTCTTTCTCTCTGTCTCAACTCTTCTCTTCTTTGCTTCCTCGTTTTCTCCCCATGACTTCTCTCTTGATCTATTCTCCTCTTTCCTTCTCTTTTCTATTTCTATTCTGCCTACTTTTACTTTCTCTCTCTCTCTCTCTCTCTCTCTCTCTCTCTCTCTCTCTCTCTCTCTGCGAGAATAAACCAGTTTACACATGTTTTCCCAGGGTCTTAGAACATCGTAAGAATATTTGATTTCATCAAATCCTTTCACTACATTACTATTAAAAAAAGATATTCAATTTATTCTACATAATAGAAAACTGATGTGTGGAGAAGGTACATATTTGCAGTGGACAGATGATCGGATGAATAGATACAAAGATAATTAAATGTTACATTACGTTAGGGAGGGAAACAGACATGACAAAATTATGTGTATCTCTGAGAAGGACAGGGAGACAGGGAGAGATGGATAGAGAGCGTGAAACGGAGAGATGAGGAAGAGGAAGAGAGGGGGAAAGGGAAAGAGAGAGTCGCGGAAGAGAGAGGAAGAGAGAAAGCGAGAGAGGGGAAGGGAAAGAGAGATTCGCGGAAGAGAGAGGAAGAGAGAAAGCGAAAGAGGGGGAAAGATGGAGAGAGAGGCTGAGAGAGAGAATGCAAGAACGGGACAGAGAAGAAAAAGGAGAGAGAGAGCGAGAGAAAGAAGAGATGGGGATGAGGAAGGAGGCAGAAATGCACTTAAACTGTCACGATCAATAAACCAACATTAAGTGCATAGCAAACTTTAAACAGTTCCCTGTAAACCCACTCCTTGACCTAAAAACCAGTCCAATTCCCATTAATTCCCCTTTGATTTTTCTAGCACCGGTTTCAAGTTCAACTCACTCACTCGTTATTTGACCGTGAAAATCTCCAATGATCACACAAATCGAACGTGGTCTAAACCCCGTTATTATCATATTAACTTTCACTGATTTCAACAGGATCACTTGAGTGGTGCAAAGTCCATTAGCCTTGCGCCATCTCCTGATTGATTTGCCTGGCACCGGCACTAAGCGGTGGGTCATTCCTTAAGATATCTCACCCGAATTTCAGACCATGAATTTACTATTCTAGCGAGTAGAACCATGATATTAAATTAGTTATACATCTGTGATAGTAGTATCCATACAAATGGATAATATCTTTGGGGCCTTGGTGACGCTGACTTTTCGAACACCAAGTTTTACGAAGTAATGCTGCAAATGTAAAGTTAGGGCCATATTGCTTCAAGTTTTCAGACCCTGTGAACTGAAAAAGAATTTCATCCTTAAAGACAATGTATCAAGGTTGCATGATAGGCTTCCATGTACAAGTCTTTCACCTTCAAGTAAAAAAACCACATTGCATTGTAGATTGTAAATCATAGAGCTTGCTTTCAGAACTTGCTTTCAAGTGGGGATATGCGCTATACATGTATCCATCATACAATCCATCATGCTTAACCTTCGATTTGAAATTTTCTCACTGGCAACAAAACGTTACTCTACAAATCTAGAATGACTCAGTGTTGATACCCCGCTGGGTTTTACTTTTTCCCATGAATGAACCCTGTTTGAGTTTCTGTTTGTGCTACAGAGAATTCTGTTTTTGTAGCAGATAGTCAGACGAGCCGTTTAAAAGGATTGTTAAATGATTTCGATTAACTTCTGTTGTGTGCATTTGCATCACGGTGTTCAGATTCTCTTTGATGTATACGGCTAGGATTTGGCTGTTGATTTTTTAAAATCCAATTGATAATAGCGATGACAGAGGCCTCTGGCACTATCAGCTTTCCTGTTTCTCCCCATGTTTACCAATTCCCTACAACAAGTCTGTGTCTGTTTCCCCGTCTTCCCCATTACCGGGTTCTGTGATGTGATGATTAGGCTCTACGCCAATTAAGCAGAGGACTTGTATTCGATGCCTAGATGGTAAAGTTTGTTTCTCGAGTATCTTTTCGGTTTTCTACTGGAACAATGTTCCTGTCAGCCTGGATTGACCCTGACTGGCTGGATCAAAGGGTCGAAGTAGCCCGTTCCTTAAATGGCCTTACAGTGTTGCCAAAATCATTATGCAAAAAAAAAAGAAAAGAAAAGGAAAAAAAAAGAAAAAGAAATGGAAAAAAAAGAAAAAGAAATGGAAAAAAAACCCCAAAAAACACTTCCCATCCATACACAAAGCTCAATAACCATCTAACTTACTTTCTCACTTCATCAGAATCATTTTGTATCTCAGATTATATTTTACTATTTTAGGCTTGGATCGTGTCTCGAAATGTTGGCCTCTCATGGAAATCTCTGACACTAAGTCTTAATATACTGGTGTTAATTTATAGGGGGAAAAGGGTGCAGGGGAGCCGTTTCGGAAACATGCAATAAATCATACTAAATTTAATCTAGCCTCCAACTACACACTTCTCTCATTATCCACTCCATTCTCGCCTTAATAATGACGGAGCCTCCCGCCATGCCCAACAAATAGAACGTCCGGCAGATAAATCATTGCTGACATATTTCTTTCTGTGTATATGAAGCACAGACCCTCTTCAATTGTAAGGTTGTTCCCACAAAATCTGCATGACATAGATTCTAACTCAAACAAAATCTGTTTTTGCTGCTTGTTCTTGTCCTGGATTTCGGCACCTCTGTTGCATAATATTACACTCAGTTTCAATTTTGGCTGCACTAGGAAACACGACTGTGACGTTAATGTTACAGGCCGGCAGCGACTAATATTTTACCATATTATCTGTTAAAGTAAAGAGCTATTTCCTTGTTGCAGTTCTATTTTTTTCTTTAAAAGACAGTCGCTGTTCCCCGATCTAACGCAATTTTTTTCCCTTTCTCTATTTTTGTGTATACGCGCGCTTTGTGTACTCTGTCTTCCACTGAATTTTTGTTAGGGGGAGGAGGGGGAATTAGCTTACCAGGAAGCAGTGAAAGTGTTGTAGTTTTGATTACATCCATCAACAGTGACCTTGTACCGCCCTTACGTAGCTCTAATGTCATTGCAATGGAAAACACGTCGCGCAAACATTCTAATCAGATGGTGTCATTTTTTTAATAGTGGACCGAGGACGAATTATAGACTGTACTAGAAGCAACAATTATGTTTCAATCGCCAGTCACCCTTCCCCAATCATTTCTTATAAGCTTTGCATTCTGTTCGAAGTTACTTTTTATAGAAGCACCAGCGTCTTTACCGGGTTTTGCCAATTGCTTTCTGTTCAACATGTGTCACAGTTCCTTCATTTCCTCATTTCCTCTTACTGTTTCCGCCTTTTTTCTGTCTTCGAGGCCAATCCCTAAAGTTTAAAACAGATGTCAGTAATTTCTTTCAGGGAGTTATACGTCCTTGGCTATTGTTATATAGCATTGTAATTATTTTTATCCTAACTTGAGTTTGCTTGCTTGATTTGGAAGTACGTCTTTTGTGATACTGTAAGGCTACGCGTCCACCAAAATACGATGAGGCTAATGTTCGAAGTTTTTGTATGGTGTAGAACCGACTCAGGACGACCCACGTCCACTGCGTCCCAGTGAAAACAAGGCTACTTGAGTCGTTTTCACCTTAAGCAACAGAGTGTGTGGAGCTCAGCAGTGGATAGAAGCTTTCTCTGTTTTTGTTTGGTTGATTGTTGGTCGAATCGAGGCTTTCTTAGTCACCTGTAAGGCGGAGCGTCCACTGAAATGTTTTGTCAGTTGCAGGCTAGGCTCATCTATATATGATATATACATATGAGAATGGCCTGCAACTGACGAAACATGTCAGATAAATCGCAGCCTGACGCGGAGCGTCCACTGACATGTTTTGTCAGTTGCAGGCCAGGCTCATATGTATATATCATTATATCGTGCGGGTCGATCTTGGGTCTTCCTCGTGGCAGACGAAGGGCCTAACCATTACACCACAGCGATGGTCCGTCATATCTGATACTTAAAACGAAGAAAAGAAAGAAAGAAATGCCAACATCTTGTTTTGTCCTTTCTCTCCTGCCAACATCTTGTCTTATCCTTTCTCTCTAAATATTTGAGGACAGACGGATAGTGAGGTGTGCTTTCGTTTATAGTTTCATTTCTCCTCTTTTCCCGCGATTCTCTCGTGGCTGAGAGAATGTAATGGAGCATCAAAGTGGCGATTGAGCTGGCCTTGTATTGACAAATGTTGACACAGACTCCGTGACTTCTCATTTCTATGCTAACAACGTTTTCCTACAGCGTTTTGGGCTCTCAGACAAGACTGTACGAGTGATGTGTTAGTTCTCGAGTCTTGACTTGAGTTCTCGAGTACTGAACTTACTCGAATCTCGAACATTCTCGGGCACTCACTTGAAGTACAAAACCTCGATTTTGGTTAATGGCCCGCTGCAATAATGCAAGGTCATTAAAGGGACGGGCTATCAGTTAGGCCAAGTTTAAAGTTAGTTGTCTTTAGAGGCACCAGCATCTTTTGCTGTTTACTAAACCAGGCTGAAAGGGTCACTGTCCCAGAAAAAGGTCACTGTCCAAAAAAAACACCCGGACATTATATAAATATTATTCTCTATCAAACAAACTGCCCCCCTCGCCCTCCCCCTCCCCCCCCCTCCCCCACCCCCATGAGCTTCAAACTCGTGTCTTTT
>JAUKPP010290580.1:0-10202 GCA_032273245.1 Phyllaplysia taylori
CGATAGTGAATCTTCCGTGTCAGCGCGGCTATATTCGGAACGCGCTGTACTTCGCCAATAGAAAGCAGCCGCTCGCGCATCAGGATTATTGAAGTTTAGGTCTAGATCTAGATCGCATTCTCCGATAGTTAACCTACAGTGTCGGCGCGTCGATGCTCACACACACCTGTAAAAACCAATCTAGAATCTTTCTCTCTAAGCCTAATTTTGCAGCCGTCTTGAGATCGACAGAAACCGGGACGAGGCGTAGCAAAAACGGGACACCGGGACAAGGCCTCGAAATCAGTGAAAAAACGGGACGTCCCGGGAAAAACGGGACAAATAGGCAGGCCTGTAAGTGGCCACAATATTTTTTATTAAAATGGAAGGAGCCAGCCAAAGTACCAAGGCAGCCTTCCTCCAGTGAAAAAAATCTATAGGGACACATACTAACTAACTGACCTGTCATCATTGAGACATCGGTTGAGTCTGTTGAGAGCCAGCTGATCGGGTCCCAGCAACATGGTGTCTGAAACAGAAACACACACACACACATGATACACAAAAATATAAAAATTCTGAGCCAATATAACACAAGAACATAGGGTAACTACCATGACCACGTAATAAAAAAAAGCAACAGATCAATATTCATAGTATCAATGTTTGTGTCAAAACGGATTTAGAGCACTATTGATCTACACTGTAAGTTCATCTCAGCATCAGGAAATAGATTAATAGATAAATAAATAATATTCATTTATTTATCTATTCAGCATTAGGTATAAACAAGGGCATCACAATAGTAATATTTAGAAAGAAGGGGCAGGATTGGACCACACCAAAGTGCCTGTCAACCACTTGCCATGTTTCTGTGACTTTCTACATATTAACGGCTCCCCTACCACCAAAAATGCACATGCATAAAGTATGCATTCATACTCCCTCTTGCATGTAAGACAAATTCTTTTTTAATCCATGCATGTAACATCTACAAAAAATAATAAAGCAAATGGATAATGAAGACAAACATTTCATAGCATGACGCATTTTTCCAAACTTTCCTCAGCTGAAAAATCTTAAAATTGGTGGATATCTGGCAAAAAACTGGCGAATATTGAAGCATTATATGCACCCATGAAGTATAGGGTGAGCCAAAAAATAATAAGTTCCTCGGTTTTCGCCATTTTTCACTTAATAATTAACTGATTTATACGAAACTTAAGGTGGAAATAGTTTCTGAAAATTTCATTTCATTTGATGAGCAGAAAGCGATTTTAAGAAACCATGTCATTTTCCAATAAAAATCGATCTTTAGTTTGCAGTACATGCTCTTACTTCCTTTGTTAATGCTGTTTATAACGGATACATCTTCGAGAGGTCAAAACCTGGTGAAAAGGATTTGGTCAACAGAGAGTTCTCAAGACATGGCCGAAATAGCTGAAGGAAATTGTCTCATCAATTCCTTGGGATCGTCATCAATGAATTGTTTGTCAGAATCAGCATATCAATTTCAATTGGGTTATTATTAATCTGGGAGTTGTGCGCTGGAATTAAAAACCCGTAAAAAGTTACTGATCGGCAGCCAGCACTTACCGGATGTGCAAAATCGGGGCAATGTTGCTTTGCTATATAAACTGACTTACCTAAACTGACAGACTTGTTTGTGAGTTTGAGCATTTTGGCCTTTGGCTCATTTGTGGATTTACTCTTTATGAAATTCTTGTCTGGACCCATCCGAGCTGTTTTGCGTCTGAAATGGTTAAAACCATTCAAATTATTGTACAATCAACACACACGATAAAATCATAACTCAATGCATATATCTTCATTTGATGTAAGAATGGTCAAAGTGTAGCATTTGGAAACAGATCCTTCACTTGTCATAAAAACCTTAACACAAACCAGAATCCTTTCCATACACTTCTTTTTTTTCAATAGGAGAAGGCAGAAAAGACTTTACTCTCTTTTACTGGAACAGAATGGCACAAAAATTGTTTGAATTTGTGACAACTGTTGTGAGTAAATATTCATGAAATATTGACATGTCCCACCGCTACCAAAGATGTAATCTTTAAATGACTAATATAACATAGTATCTTTCTTCACGCGTCTTGAGGGCAATTTCCCCCCTAAGCCCTCCTCCCCCTCTGGTTTTACAACAACACACCATTCCCCTCCTTTACCACACACTCAAACACAAAACTCACTCTGCGTCTTTCTTGGCATTTCTAGAAGATACTTTAAGCTCCTCCGGTTTCTTTTCCTCCGACAGTCGCAGCTCCACCTCACACTGACGCGTTTCCTCCCCACAGTGCGGGCAGAAGTATTTGCCTCCACGGTAGAACATGCACTGCTTGTGGAAGTTGTGTATTGAGGACTTGCCCTCGCGGCGACACTGCTGAAACTTGCCCTGACTGCAGAAGTGGCCGCAGCCAGGGCAGCACTGGTGCAGCTTCAGGCGCTTACGGTGGACTTCGCAGACTGCCATGAAGGGAATCTTGACCCCTGGTCGAACCAGCTGAGGGTTGGTCACTTTGTTGCAGCAGCCAAGCACCTAAGGAGTAGAGGGGAATAACATTAGACTTGTGAGAGAGCTTGTATTGCTCCATGGCTGTACTAACTAGTTTATAAGTTTTGTTTTACTTTGTTGGCACCATCATCATTGCATGGTGATTTCATTATCAACACTCTGAGGTCATTTCAGTACCTAGAAGAGTAGTTCATTCCCAAACTTCGTATTTCAGCTGTAAAATCTCAGGATATTATTTTATGCAGTGCATTGAAGCAGCAGTTTTGTCCCCTCTGGTACAGGTTTTTCCCAGAGGAGGTACGCTATTTTTAGTGTTGGGGACAGCTCTATTGGCAATAATAACACCAATAGACAAAAGCAGGATAGCTCTGACAAATAACAGATACAAGAGAATAAGATAGATATAATGCTGTGGTTGCAGTCTGCTAAGTTTGCAAAAAGAAGGAATGAAGTTCCTGGCTAGATGCCTTTGACATCTTATAGAGGTTCCTTCGGGATGTGGTTTGGTTACCAGTTTTACGTCCCCTGCAACACTGTAAAGTCATTTAAGAGATGGGCTACTTCGACCCTGCCTGTCAGGGCCAACCCTTGCTACAGGTACAGTCGAACTTGCCCAAGACGACCACTCATTGTTGAGAAGAAAAGCGGTCGTATCGACAAAAAAGGCAATGGGGAAGTGGGAAGTTGTCCTTTGTATATGCCATTGTCTTGGACATATGGTCGCAAGGGCATGTTCAAATGTATTCACGAAAGAACTTCTCCTTGCATGGTAGACATACTGAACCAACAAGCTCAATACAACAACTGCGGAGATGTACTTACTATAGCTGAGTTGCTACACTGACCTTGTTGTCCACAGAGTCCAGAGCCTGGCAGTAAGTGATGGAGCTGCTGAGCTTGTTGAAAGAGGCACCATTGATCTTGCAGCTGCACAGGGGGATCACCTCGCTGTCCTCCACCTGACCCGACACAGGCTGGCAGACAAAACACACACACAGGCACATAAACACAAAGGTTGGATAAAAAAAAAAATGCATTAAAAAATACCACCATGAGAAGAAATACGGTGTAATAAATATTTATCGGACAGTATTCTAGTCACTCACATTTCTTCAGGTGCTTCAGTGACTTCAATTTTCTTTAGTTCATAGCTAGTTTCTTTGGCTCAAAAACTTCTTTCTTTATCTGGCTGCTACTTCCTAGATTTGATTGCTCAATTGTTCAGCAAGAGAACCCCCTATTTAAAGTTAAGCTAACAGATTGTTCTAATCTGGGTAGTTATTTGTTTGGTTCTGGTTTTATGGCTCTATTGAAACCACTAGATCATTTCAGTGCCAGAAAGCAAATTTACATTAGTAACATAGAGAGAAATAGAAGGAACAGAGACTACAGAAGCGCAAAGATAATACATAACACAAAAACAACCATGGGTAGTTTTCTAAAACCAATAGAAAAGAGCTATAGAGAAAAAAGAAGATAAAGATACACTGCACTGACCCGAGTCAAGCTGGCAGCAACAGCCATCTCCGAGGCAGCGTCTGAAGTTGGAGTTTTCGGCGGAGTCAGGCATGAGACTCCGTTGGGCACAGCCGAGGCTTGGGGCTTGATGAGAGAATAGCTCGACTTGATGCCGGACGCGCGGCCGCCAGAGCCGGCCATGGACGTCTTAACCAGACTTGGGATGCTGGAGGCTGAGCCAAGCGTGACCGGTGTCCCTGTGGCCATGGAGAGCAGGCCCCCTGCTGTGTTGGGCACCATTTGTAACAGCATGGGGGTGTTGGACATCTGGGAGGGGGACACGAAGGAGGCCATGCTGA
Organism: Phyllaplysia taylori; assembly: GCA_032273245.1. Classification (NCBI taxonomy): domain Eukaryota; kingdom Metazoa; phylum Mollusca; class Gastropoda; order Aplysiida; family Aplysiidae; genus Phyllaplysia; species Phyllaplysia taylori. The sequence continues at coordinate 4,330 of JAUKPP010290580.1, forward strand.
CCCGTGCAAACGTGTGGGGCTTCCCGACCAGCAGCGCACGGAGAGAGTCTGAACTGACTTGAGCTACATTTGGTGATTTTGAAGATGACGATGACAACAATGACGAGGATGAAAGTGCTGAGGATAACACACTGGATGAGCTAGATGACGATGATTTGGTCTTGAGTTGCTGTGAGCTGTTGGCTGCAGAGGAGGATGAGGCTTGCTTGGGGGAGGGAATACCGACAAGGTTCGTGCCTGGGATACCCCCAAGGGACTGGCTGGTGGGCACAGTGGTGAAAAAGGTCATTGTCTGTGGCGAACCAGCGGGCAGTGAGCTGATGGGTACAGCCGTCATCCCTGGGGGTAAGTTGGCGACACTTATGGCTTTGGCGCCAACCGGTAGAGTGGAGATAAGCGGGAAAGAGCCCAGGACGCCTGAGGCTGTGGGTTGTAGCACCTTGCTGCCTAAGCCTGAGCCTGTGGAGGGGAGTGTGTGGCGGGGAAGAAGGGAGCGCAGTCCAGGGGCTGTGCTGGAGTGTTGAGCCACCACCATCACAACAGGCGACTGACTCGTGACAGAACTACCAGCCTTGAGGCGAGACGCATTGGGAGTGACAGCGGAGGGCAGGGCTGAAGCTGTGGTTGCCGCCACCAGAAGGGACACACCATCAGAAGACTCTTTGCGGCGTTTGCCTGTTTTTGAAGACCAAAATCGAATATACCAAATGTCACATAAATCTTATATTTTGCAAAGAAACAATTTGTTTGATTAGTCGAAGTTTTACCTCACTAGACACAGCAACAAAGTCAGGAAGCAGACTAGGACTAAGGACAATAGTAACAAGTACAAAGTAGAACTGAGTTGAGAACATGAGCATCTGCCAAACCCCAGCAAGGAGAAAAAGGTTGAGGGCAGAATACATAAAGGTAATGCAGGGCCTCCACCTTAAGGCATGTCACACAAAACATCATCAGATTTAATCAAAACATGATTCTAGTTAGGTTAAAAAAAAAAAAAATTCCTTTCTATGTAATTTAAGAACCAAAAGGTAGATCAGACAACAGTAGATCTCAATATCAGAGGAGAAAATTCACACCACAGAGCACCTACTCATCAACCACTCTGTTCCCACAAAACAGACACTTCATGCACACATACTATTGTTACAAAGAAGAGGTGATACATAACACAAAAACAATCATACACACAAAACACACCTTTGTACACTTATAGCCTTCACAAACAAATTATAAATACTTTGGCAAAGAAAATATAAAGAAGTAGATCACAGAAGAACATAAAAATCTGTCAATTCACATATCCAAAAGCATAGGGAGGGAGCCCGAAGCACCTCCTCTATTTTGTGCCGATAAACCGAGAATTCATTGCCCAGACTCTCAAGGACATGATGGAAAAAAATTGTCAAATCTAAGAGAAAAAAGATTTTTGATAATCCAACACGACTTTTCAGATTCTTAGCGCTGTATTTTCACACCTTGTACTCCACACACCAACAAACTTTTGCCGATGCCCGTGGACTGACAGGAGAATCTGAAACTTCTAACTTCATCACATCACCTCGTCCTACTGATAGAATACATGAACATACTTAGTGGGTTGAGGGTAGGTGGGCTCACAATAACAACACATTGGATAACCCCACACTTTTGACACAGACAGGCGATGCCAGATCATTAGAGGTCTACTGTAGTGCTGGGGAGAGCAAATATTACAAAACATCCAATCCAAATGGAAGGGGGGGACGGGGACAGATAGTCAAGGGGGAAAAAATTTAGCATTGGCAATAAGACTCGAAATTAATGCACATCACATAAAGCACAATACAGTTGAGTTGATGGAGCAAGTCGGTCTTTTGCCCTCAGAGATAGATATAAAAAAGAAACAATTTCTAATTGGCTGATAGTAGCTGACAAGTTCTTTTCTTTCTTTTACAACAATGAGTTTGCCCGAGAAATGGGTCCAGGTAGTGCTGTACAGCAACCATTTTATCTAAATTTGCTAAAGAAAAACTAATGCAAGACTTCTTTTAAAATGCAGCAGTTATCGAGACAACAGCAGTTTTGTGAACACAACTGCCGGGTTGAGGTATACAAATGTTAAGAATTGCTTTGATACCATCTGTGCCATTGACCGCATTGAGTTAGAAAGGGAAAAAGCTTTCAGATTAAAAAGACCCTTAACATGAAGGAAAAAAATGCAAAATCAGCCGTTTCAGACATTTCGTCGCCCCCGTGGCATAAAGGTGAACACCGTATATCCTGTTTTCGAGAAACTGAAAGTTTCAAAAATGTTCAAATGCTTAACTTGCTTGAATTTGGGTCGATTTGTATAATTTTTGTACCTACGTGATCAAGAAAACGTTGCATTTCCGTGTGCATCAAAATTTAGAGAGTTATAGCCATGATTTTCTACAAAAAACGTGTTCACCCTTATGAATTGCAACGAAAAAAATCAAAACTGGCTGTGTTTGCCCTATATTCGGTGTGTTTGCCCTCTTGTCATGCAAAGAAACTTTGCTAAGCAACGTGTTCGTCCCATTCTGCCCGCAATGTGGTTGCTATTCTCTATGTATTTCTACTTTTAAAAGAAATAGAAACTCGTTTTGTAAAATTTAGTGGGTTTTTTTTTATTCATTTGTTTGTTGTTGCTTTTTTCTAAAAAAGAAAAGGACAAAAGAGGAGGTGAAGGAGAAGGAGAAGGAGGAGGGGGAGAAGAAGAAGAAAAGGAAGAAGGAGAAGAAGAGGAGGAGACGGAGGAAGAGATAGAGAAGAAGATGGAAGAGGAGGAGTGGAGAAGACAAAGAAAAAGAAGAAGGAGGAGATGGAGGAGGACTAGAGATGGGAGAGGGAAAGAACAGGAAGAAAGAGTAGAAGAAAGTGGAGGTGGAGGAGAAGAATAGAAAGGAGAAGAATGAGGAGGGGCATGACAAGAACAAAGAAGACAGAAACGAAAATGAGAAGTAGAAGACGAAGAGAAAGACAAAAATGGAGGTGTGAGAGGAAAGGAAGGAAGTGAGGAGAATTAGAAGAGGAAAATATGGAGAAGAAGAAATAAATTTTGACCAATCAATATGTATCGGTGTAGGAAAGTGGGGCGGGGAGACAGTCGAATCACATCAGCCGTTGCAGTTAATTTTTCTTTAATCCCTTTGATGAATAAAAGAAGCAAACTGTATAGAGCCACCCTGACGAGAGGTAGGTGTGGCTAAAATTCACAGTACGGGCGATTCTTTTGTTTGGGAATCATCACGGCAGGGGATTACGACCGTAACTCGGCTGTGATGTTTTCCCGCCGCGACCACCCGTGGTCTGCGCTCATTGTCCTCCTCACCCCACTGACCACACTAGCCCAGGTGATTGTGACGGGCATGGTCTTTGCCCTTCTGCATTTAAACAGTGAGGCGGTGTGCCACAATGCATCGTGCCTGTAATTACGTAATTTGAGATCGGTTTAAAAAACTTTTTACACACAATGTAGATCTCACTCCAGACATGAAGAAAAGCCAAAAAAGTGAAAATGGAAGAATTGGCCTATTCGACCCTATGTTACGGGACGACGATTTGCCTCATTAACCTTGGAAAACTGACCTCTTTCCTCACACAGATAAATCTAGAGAAGCCTCAGAAATTAAAAGGGTCATCAAAGTGGAACAAATCATATGCTGTTAAACAGCATGTTGAATCCTACACAAGTGATGCCCAGAAACACTTGTTCGGTAACTTCTGTTAATGAGCTGTTTAAATTTTTACAGCCCTATCCACACTATAAATTCATTTCAGCACCAGGAAGTAGATTTTTACCAGAGTAACGCACAGAAGAGAAGGAGGAGCTGGCCAAACCAGTGCAGCTGTCAACCACCTCTATTTTGGAACAATTAATAAAACATGGTGTTTAAAAAATTACAAACTACCGTCCAAATGTTCTTCCAAGAAAACTATGGATTTAATTAATGTCATCTAAAATGCATACTCCCCATTGCATGCACACAAACATTTACAGAGAGACAGCGGGGCGACAAAATCAATAATCAGTCAGAGAGGTGTGCCAATACTTTACCTTCTTTTGGCTGCTTTGCTTGAACTTCATCATCAGAATCAGACAGACAAATAACATCGTCTAGAGGGAACAGAACAAGCATCTTGCCATTAGCTTTGTCTCACATGTACTATGAGGGTACTTAGCTGTCAAAAGCAGCTCAAATAGCACAAACCATACCAAACAATTTAAGTAAACCATATACAAGCTATGCACATGATCAACACAGCTCGGGAAATAGATTTGCAACACTTCACTTATACAAGTATCTCACATATCACAGAGTGGCAGCTCATTACCATAAACTTGATTTTTGGCGAAAATCACTTTTTGCATCAAGGCACTGACAGGCAAGGGACGCATATCCTGTCAAAATGTAATCCGACGATTTATACAAAACGGACAGTGGTCAAATTCCATACTATCGCATCTTGATTAATATTGCAGCAGAAAATCAGCTTTTTGCCTCTCCTGTAAAGTAGGACAAATTTAAATTACGATAGGTGAGCTGCCACCCTGCAATATATTCTAAAAGTATGAGAAGCTGGAGACAGAATTTATGAAAGAAAAAGAAAAGAAATTGCTTTTCTTCAGGTAGAATTTATGCCATACCATTTTTTAATGTGGTCATCCCTTTCACTGCTGTTTTAATTTATTTCATACTAGGTGCCAAAATTGTCTCTGCAAAAATGCTTCATCAAAGTGTTCTTTAGGCCATTCAAAACTCCCCCCCCCTCCCGTTAATGTACAGTCTAAACTGCATATTTTGTTCCTTTTTAACACTAGACTTGATGATGCTTGCATGCATGAAGAGGGCAAGATGTTAGACATAATTTGTTATTTTCTCAGATTACAGCTACATAAGGTTTTCAATTACTGATACATGCATGGGTCCTTGGCCCTGCCCCTTCATATCAAATATCATGCCATTTAATCTAACCTAGTTTTATAACCATTCAAGTATATGTCGGAGGCATTTGTCAAATTGAACCGAAGGAAGTTGTTGAATCATCAATATAAAATACAATATAATGTATGATTCATGCGACACATTCAAAATCCAATACCATCGAATATTACATGCATGAAAAGTAAAAATCAAATGATGGTATAATAAAAAATAAATTAAGACACAGAACACTTTCAGGGCCCAGTCTAAAGCTTGCACTTGCCATGCATTTATCTTTCAACATTGCAACCAGAACAGTGAGCCAGCAAAAAATAATAGCAGCAGTACGAACAATAAAGCATGCATGCCATAATAAGAACCCTGAGAATAGATTTTAAATTTGCTGTTTTTAAATTAGTCACAAACTTTAAAAGTACAGTCGAACTTGCCCATAACGGTCACCAAAGATCACAGGGAAAAGTTGTTGTTATAACCAGGTGGCTGCTATAGAGAGGGTCTCAGTCAGGGGCACTTATCACATGTTCATAGTATATGAAGCTAAATTCTCATGAGCTGCGTGTTAGTTGCAATCAACAACACAGATAATGAATTGGTTGAGCGTAGGGGCCTATACAGTGGGTTGTTGAGGACCCATAGAAGCTTAGCAGGCATTGTCTGTCAGAATGGGTTTGGAGCTCAACAAGGCATTTATGCAGTAATCTCCTCAGAACGGACGGCAACAAGTCGGTTGAAAGGCCGTTTTGTCACGGGAAAAAAACTAGCTGCGGCCACGTTGCGTTGGACAGGGAACGTGATGGAGGGTATTAACTTATATAGGAAAAACATAAGGATATTGCGGAGCTGTGGCTGCGCTGACCATTAGGGCATGTTCGACTGTACCATGTTACTGCTCTGTATCTGAAGGATTTAACCATTGCATTTCCC
>JAUKPP010290602.1:0-10200 GCA_032273245.1 Phyllaplysia taylori
TCTAAACCGAAAAGTCGTCCAAACCGAAAGAATTAGGTCGGTCCCGCTGATTTCGGTTTAAGCAGCATCCACTGTATATCAAATTAGATCCTTATTTCTCAGTGTTACTTTTGTTCTAATCTATTTACCTGTGATGAAATTACAGTGAAATCTCGTCATACCTCGCCTCCCCTCCTGCTTTACCAACATTCCTGCATATTGCCTGTTTTTCGCTGTGGTACGGTACTGTTACTGTATGAAAACAGTTAGATAACTCTTTGTACCGCCATCCGCCAGTACTTCACGGGGTACATATATTAGGTAAGCATAGTAAACAATGCCTGTTATTATATACCGCCAGCTCAAAACCATTGAAGCAATGCAAAACCCACTCTCACTCTCACTTGTGTCTCACATGGCAAAGCGAACATTTCGCCAGTGTGTCGATGCATGCAATAAGCTCCCCCTCTCTTGCCATATCTCTGTGGTCGTGCTGAGAGTCGTGTGTCACACCATAAGGGGGAATAACTGCGTAAGTTAGCTCATCGTGTCTTTCAATATATGTGTATAGCCTCCCTTGTTCTGCTCTCATTGTACCTCCATTCTGTCTATATCGCCAGCTTTCTAATGGTCCTATGGTTGGTGAGGTTTTACTGTACCTGATAGTGCTGATACTGCCATGAAACCTCCACAAAACAAACTAATAAGATAACTGAAGACGCATTAGATCTTAAATATCACAGAATTGAGGATGACCATTTTTTTTTCATTCCTCTCAAAAAAACAGGAAAGGATACTCTGAATTTGAGGATTCTGCAAAGGATGTCATTTGCGAACCTCTGCAAAGTAAGTTGGCAGCAGTTGTCTTATCCCTTTTAACATTCATTGAATTTTTTACATATATTATACAATCGACAATGGATGAGATGATGTCATCAGGGTAGTGAACTAATGCTGTGATGTAATGGTTAGACTCTTTGCCTGTCATGTGGAAGACCCGAGTTCGATACCCAGCGCAGATGATCTGTTTTTTTTCAGCTGGGATTTTTTCCCCTCCCAGCCTGGGTTGGCCCTGGCAGGCAGGGTCGAAGTAGCCTGTCACTTAAATGATGTTGTAGTGTTGCAATAGATATAAAACTGGTAACCAAACCAAAGGGTAGTGAAAAACAGACAAACTTTCCAGTTCTATACATGTAGACAAAAAGAGGGGCTGAGACTTGAGGAAACAATCAACTTAACTGAAAATAATTCAAGCAAGTTCAATACAAGCAAAGTTAACTGCTCATGCAATCATTGGTACATAAATAAAATGATAAAATAAACAATGATTTTATTGGGAAATTTGGTTTACCATGGCATTAAGATAAATTCATATTCTTTTACGCGTTTTGCTCAAGGACACACCACAGTGGTCACCCACTCCGAAGCTGCTATCACTCAGCATTGCTTGACAATCTTTGTAAACCAGTGTTCACTTACTGCTCGACCTTTGTAAGGTTTACTTCTTACATAAATGGGTTTCACCCCATTAAAATGTTACGAGGCCACACAGAATTCGAAAATTAGGGATAAATAGGAAACTTGTGATAAACTCTGTGTATTTCTTTCTTACATTGTGACAAGTTAGTTGCAAAGTAAATCTTCTTTTCTTGAGTATAGAGACTGTTGTGCTAATAACCACCAAGAATATCAGGAATGTTAAACAATTACTGGATGCATTAATTTCATTCATAGCTGTAGCTGTTGCACAGCCTGCTCATGGATTCCAATATGTGAATTTCAGATTTGCTTGGTGCTTACAAGAAACTCAAAAAGTCGACATCTGAGGCAGCTTTGAGAGATTTTCTTCTCATTCTTAAAGAAAATGAACTCCAGGTAGGCCAGTTGAATTCCTCATATTGTTTTTTCAGTAAAGTTGGCGGCCATAAGTCTTTAAATCTTTTTTTTTTTTCAAAATTGTTTGTTATGAATGACTATGTTATTATAAATGGCTTTTGTTGATTCTATGTAAATATTTTCAAAATTTTGTGAAAAGCAGGCTGATTTCTGATGATTGTTTACTCTCTTCTTCTTTAATCTATGTCAACATTTGACCCATCTAAGAAAAGTCTGTTCTTGCTCTTTAGGAATTTGTGGAATTAAATTTAGTGCCACATTTTGCTGTGCCGTAATTGTTCGCTGAAAATGACAACCAAAATTGCATTTTGCAACTACTTCAGGCTACAAACTCTCATAGGAAGTATGGTACATTTAGCTATCTTCTTAGAAATAAATTTTCCAGGTTAGTGGGCACCATTATGTCTAAATCATAACTTTTTCCAACTCAGTCTAAGATATGTTTTTTTGTATCAGTGCAATCAGAAAGCAATGTTCTTTCATCATTCATCTACCATACTATTTTCTCTATCCAGCTCTCCTCTGTGGTTGAGATGTTTGACAAGACTTCCAGCGATGCAGATGGTAAATGATGTGCGATGTATACAACTTAAGTATGGTAGATTTTGCTCTGATAGAGAAAACCGCATTTTAATTGTGTGACAAGTTTATCTTGAGGTGAAATTATAGCTTTCATGCCGAAAATTATGCTTGGACCATATTTCTCAGTAAATACATATATATTGTCTGGGAGCCGCCCCCCACCTGTGTATTTTTGTTAGTTAACCCCTTTTGGAGGTCCTTTACTATATATATGAAGGACAAGTTTATGGTTGTTACATAACATATGAAGGTATTGCTTTCCTCAAGTTCATCTCTTGTGGGACGTAAAACATAGACGTATATGAATAGGTAACTCACAAAAGGTTAATTTTAAATTTTGTGAAACATCTTTCAATACATCTAGTCTAAAGTGCAGTAGTTCTGTCTAAATGAACACTACTCGAAAGGATTCGTAAAAATGCATATTTACATGAGCCTGATGAATAATATTATCATAATAATAGAATAAAATAAAATTGTCTAACAACGAAGAATGCCTTTATATGGCTTGCATTTAAGGGAGGGACAACCGTAAATATTACATATCAATATATTGCATGCTCTTCCATTCAAATGAAATCTGTGGGCATACATTGTGGTTGTTTCAAATATATGTGATTAGTGTGATTGCAGTAAACTGGAAACAAGGAAAGCAGTATCCATTCAAATTACAAAGTGGAAAGAATTTTTTTTATCTAGGCCTACATCTTATCTTTCTTTATTGCATTTGAAATATCATTAAGAAATTGGAATCACAGTCACTTATTCTTTCCTTTCAGGAGAAGATGCCTTTGGAGCTTACAGTGCTGACATGATGGCCAAACTTGAAACAATAAAGTACCAGTGTCAGAAGCGTAGGGATGAGGCTATCAGAGGGAAGAGATCTATTCGAGAGGAGCAGAAACGGAGGGATCGGGAATTGCAAAACCTAATAGAGAATTTAGAAGCGAAGTACGAGAAGCAGTGGGTGCCATATTCATGTGGGATGACTTCATCACAATCTGGATCTAGAGAGAGCTTGCATGAACGGACAGAGGATTACTCTGCAGAAATATCTTCTCGTGACTCCAAAAGTGACTACTTTGAAAATGTGGTTATTGCTGATAAGCCGGCTTCAAAAGCAGACAGGGTTATTGTAGAGGATGCAACTATTCTCCGCAGTTACTTATATGAGGATTCTGACTGGGTTAGTGCCCTCGAGGAAAATGTGTCAGAAAATAGTCAAAATAGGACAGGGAAAGGGAAGTCTCGTGGAAAAGGAGCTCAATGTGAAATCAATGACAATGTTTTTTCACAGGAGTCGAGTCTAGCTTCTTGCCGTAGTGAGGTTTCTGCATCCAGCATTAACAAAAAATCAGGGGCTCAGAGAACTTCCCAGAAATGGGTACCTGGCAAAGAATGGGATAATGATTTTACCTGTCAGACAAATTCAGGAAATCCTGGTTCTGCCTCAAGTCGATTGAGTGACTTTGAAGACAGACATGTGCAGTTGCAAACTGCAGCGGAGGGGAAAAATGTTTCAGTACACCACAGGAGCTCCAGTTCAAGCAGAAAAACATCTTCCAGACAATCTGCTGTGCCAAAAAACAAACCATTGTCTTATGAACCAGATCTTGGCGTTGCTCAGACATCTTTAAAGTTGAAGAAGCAAGGCAAGTCTTCAAGAACAGCAGATGGATAACATTAGCTTTATTTAGTAGGCCTACATCATGTAGGGGGCCTATAATAAATGAGTTTCACAGACCAAATCGTCATGGTGCTTCCAAAATGGCCTAAGTCTGATTGACATAGACCATTATGGAATAAACCCATTATGTAATTTCCCCCCATCATAGTGCATCATTTGATGCTACATTTGTTCAAAGGTGCCGGGCTGTTTTGCTAATGTTGAATATTTCTGTAATATTTTTTTCTTGTAACATAGAGTCAGGCCAAATCAGTTTTCCCCCATTATCTCAGAAGTGCAAAAAATGAGTTTGGCCATGTTGGAAGCACCATGATGAGATTTACCTTGATTATGCAGGCTTAGTGATCAATAGTACATTCCAAACACATTTATATTCTAATCAGATGGAATGGAAAATAATAGATAACAAAAAAGCCCTAAACAATGTATTGCTATCGGTAATTAGAGAGCTGTAAATGCAAAGATGTCAAATTTGAACTTTTGACATCGGTGTATCTGGCAGAAAGTGCAGCGGAGGGGAAAAATGTTTCAGTACACCACATCTCTCAGTAGATAGCGTTTAGCTATCGCTTTTGTGTTGTCCGATAGCTTTAATAGAAAGTCTGTCCAGTGGTTAGGCTGCTGGACTCGTATTTGGAACGTTATGAGTTCAAATCCTGAAGTTGTGTCCTTGGGGAAAGGCACTTCTCACAAATTTTCCTCACTTTACCCAGGTATGAATGGTTACCCGGCGGTAGACAACAAACAATCTTGTCTGTATATTAGTGCATTAGGTACAAGTTTTACATCCCCTGCAACACTGTAAGGTCATTTAAGAGACTGGCTAATTCAACTCTGCCTGTCATGGCCAACCGGGCTGAGAGGGAAAAATCCCAGCAGAAAAAAACACAGATCGTCCGTGACCATAGTCAAACTCAGGTCTTCTGGGTGACAGACGAAGAGCTTAACCATCACACCACAGTGCCGGTTACCCTGTGTGCTGCCCAGGAAGTTGAGAACGTTTCTGAATGACTTGGTCTGCTGGGATAATAGTGATTGTAAAGTGCATAGAGCTTGCTTTTGAGCGGGGATATGCACTATACAAATGCAGTCTATTATTTTATTAGTTTTTATTAGTTTTAGTTTAGAAATTGACTGAAATTGAATTGACTTTGTTCTTCTTTAATGAAAGTGACTTCTGGGGCTAATGACACCCTTATTTCTGGGCAGCAATATGAATGAAGGGAATTTTGCTTGAACATTCCTCATACTATATTTAGGGTATGGCTAAATACACTGACAGTTTTAGTATACGGTATACATGTACGTGTATTTACTGCCAGACCCCCAACTGTGCAGTATTGACACAGACAGCCGGTATGCAGGGACATACATTTTAGACTATTATATTTGGACCTAGACCATCACAGTTTTGGCTCGTTGCTAGCTATGTAGAAGAAAAAATAAGGGAAAAAAGAGATAGCATGGAGAGACCTGATCAATTAATAAAAACATTGTACTAAGCTCGCGAGCCTGCATATTTGGTGATCATAGGTCATGGAGAGCACTATTTCTATGTAGGCCTAATCATTTTACCATTTTTGCCAAGGTAGATTTAAACTAGTCTTGAGGCTCTCACTTGACCTACATGATGCTGATTGACCATTGTTTTAAAACAAATCTGCAATTCAATACATGGTACTTATCATTATATTAAGCTTGAATTGGTTGAAAGAATAATAGATAACACCTATTCAGGTGTTGACGATGCAGTTGGACACTCAACAAAATAATAAGGTTCTTTCTCTGTGCCCTCAGTGTGTTCTTTGCAAGTCATTAATAATATGCCATGCATTTACTGCCACCCACATAAAACCTCTGAAGACAATCAAAATTCAAAAGTGGCCTGATCAGGATCCAAAACAGGGTTGCCTACTATGATAGCAATAGGTTAGATAACAAAATGCTTTTGGAGCACCCATTTGAAGAGTGGTCTTGGGACAGAACATATTTTTGTATTTCTCAAATGACACCATGCCAACATTTCAAATCATTGATTATAGCAGGGAGAACGACTATTGGATATTTTTGCCCTAAACATAACAGTTAGAAAAGTTATGAGTATTTTTGCATGAATGAAATATGACATTGAGAAAATGTTACAGGTTTGCATGTACATGCATACTATTATGTTGGTGAGAAAGTGTTGCATTTGATGGTGAGAAAATGACAACTTTTCATGTAGCCTAAATGGCACGAGTAACAAATACATGTAGTTATGGTACAGATATTTTTGCATACGTACATGATGGTGAAAAATTGTTACAGATATTGTCACATGTAGACGACAGGACTGACAGAATATTATGGATATTTTTGCATGTATATAATAAATGTAACTATAACAGTGGGAAAATGTTACAGATATTTTCACTCCTTTCAAACATATGCATGCATCCTGTCAGTCACTGTCTGCAGGAGCTCTCGTGGTCTAGAGGTTATGGTGTTAGCCTCTCGTGCCAATGGTCCCAGGTTCGACCCCAGGGCAGTGCAGGCATTTTTTTGCCCCAAATTTGACTACTCTTCCAACTTTGCTCTCTAATTCTTTCTCTGACATGCTCTCTCCATTCTCTTCCGAGTCTCCTTTCATCTACTTACTCTGTTCCCCTTCTCTCATACCTTATCTACTCTTTCTCTCTCTCTCTCTCAACCACGCCCCTAATCTTAGGGTAGGTAAGATTCAGCACCTAGTCTTCGCGGATTAGGAGAAAAAAATCTCGTATGTCCCGTGTGCATGCTGCGCACGTTAGAGATCCCTTGGTTGTTGAAAATCGAAAAGAGTAGACCTGCTAGGCCGCCATCCAAGCAATATTCAAAGTTGATTCCCACCCAAAACTTTGTAATGGTTCTGGGCGCCGAAATGACCTTATAGAGTCGATGGAGCCGTAAAACCCTAACCAAACAAGCAAACAATCTTTGTCTGCATCAGTAGTCTATTCTTTTGTTTCTAACAACAATGGGATTACAGAATCTTGTGCTATAAGTATCCTTTTTATTCCATCCTTTTGTGAGTACAGGCGTATTATACAGGGTGATTAAAAAAAAGACTCCATTTTATGACACGTTTTTTCGTTAAGGAAAAGAAATAGCAAACTCAAACTAATTCGCATTTGTTGTCCTCACAGCCAAGTTTATTTCATGTCCTTCAAGTTTTCAGTGTGACCATCAGCAGCAGCATGGACAATGTCAGTGCGAGAGGATTCATCCTAGACTATGTAGAGCATCAAGGATGAATTCACTAAATCGCATTGATGTTGCCCATACTGCTGGTGGTGACCACATCGAACACCTGTACGACGGGAAATAAAAGCTTAATGTGAGTACAATCGGTCCACTTGTGACTGAGTTTGAGTTGTCTATTGCTTTTTCTGATCAGTATATGTGTCGTAGATCATGTCATTCTTTTTTAATCACCCTGTACGATATGCTACCTTCTAAAAGGGAGAATTATGTGCCTTACTTGAATGATAATGTTACTGCTATAGTCCGAACCAGCCTCCGTGAGAACCGTTTTTCAGAAATAACTTTTTAATTTTTTTTATGGATCTTAACCAAGGAGTTTACAAAATGGAGGTGCCTGTGGGGGTGTGGCACTGTGCTGAATTAATCAAGTCTTTTTTTTTTTTAGAACGAAAGGGTCAATACCTAGTGCATATAATTCATATCTGCACCTTATTCCCCCGAGTCTACCTTGCAAAGTCAGTTTGTTCCTTTACACATTATCGTTGACTGCTATGAAAATGTCAAGTTTTGTGCATTTCTCAATTTTTGTTGAAATTTTTAAAACTTGATAATTCATTAACGCACAGCTTGATATTTTTCATGTTTATAGATTTGTTGTCCCTTTCGTTGAATTATATTTGTCTGAAATTTTATAGAATTTGATGCCAAAATGATTGAGTTATTGGCATTTTAGAGGGTCCTTTTTTTAAAAATCTTTTTTTTTACATGTCAACTTTACTGGGAAATTCTACCTTGACATAAAGTAACTTAATAGACGTAAAACTGATGCCCAAAACCAAAAAAGCTCTCGTTTTCCTTCAACTTCAATGAATATTTAACTGCTTGTAATTTGTAGGCTTGTTTGTTTTGTTGGGGTTTTAGGGCATTGTCGACACTGTAAATTCATTTCAGTTCCAGAGAACAGATAAGGAGAAGCAGCAGACCACACCATAGTGCCGGCAAAACTATCAACGGTTGATTGGCGCGCAGGTGTGTTATTTTCATCTGAGAGTGAGAGCGATATATCCCAGCAGAAACCGTGCCGAAATGACCTTATAGTGTCGTTGGAGCCATAAAACCCCAAAGAAATAAACAAACAAACAGAAACAAGATCGTCTTCCACCAAACGTTAAATGACATAAAACGTCCACATTTATCCATTACAATTATGTCATACTGTGCTTTTATTTTTGGGTGCGTGGTTTTTTTTCTAATGTGTTTAAATTCCTCAATCACCACCCCGCTTGAAATCCATTGGATCACTCATAGCAACATCCCCGTTGGAGAGCCACTTATCATCTGAGATGGGGGAAACCCAGCAGAAAAATGTAGATCATCCGCACTTGGATCTTCACCATTACACCAGTTACACAGTAGAGCATTGTTCCAGTTCCAGATACCAGTACCACAAACACATTCACACCCATGCATATCGGCGTCTGTGTTGCACTGATGGATAGGCTTTTCGCCAATCACGCGGAAGACCCGATTTGATCCCACGTGCGGACGATCTCGTTTTTGTGCTGGAATTTAATCCTCTCAGTCCAGGTTGGCCCGGACAGGCAGGGTCGAAGTAGCCCGTCTCTTAAATGACCTTACAGTGTTGCGGGGGACTTAAAATTGTAGGGAGAGAAATTGAGATGGAGGGTGGGAATAGGCCTATAAAAGTAGCTTGATTTCAATATATGTAGGCAAGGCCTATTATTTTAAAAAAATGAATAATAATTTCATGGGCTGATGGTGGGCCGAAGACGCCGAGTACCGCAGTGCAGGCCACAGTCTCCAACACGTCATCAGAAACAAGGCTCTCCCACTTAAAAAAACAAAAAAAAACCCACTTCCTTCGTTTTGCAGCCGTCTATTGAATGCACGAATAATCCTCGTGACGTCACCATTTCATGTGGTTACGCACTCTCAAAATCAAAACATTTCAGGGGCGCTCATTACCTCTATCGTGTGACGATCCATTTCTCGCAATTTGATTTTGACTCTTCCAAACATCAAGAAAAAAAAGCTTTAAAAACTCGAGCTTATTTTCAGCTTCTTATTTACGCTTCCTCCACCGGCACCCTGGGTGATCATGAAATTTGGGCCAAAGTTGAAAGTATGAAAGGAGAGAAAAGAGAGTCTCGTGTGCCAAGTCCTCCAATCGTCTCAGTCTCAGCGGTAAGGCAAAAGTTATTTTGGCGCCATACACTAAAACGGAAGTTAGAAAAATCACGTGAGATCTGGTACAAAATCAATCTTTTCGAGGGTAGATCTAGACTAGACTTGTTTCACCATTGGAAGGAGTTCGTTGCCAATAGATGACAATCGAATTAAATAATGAGGTCGTCACCCTTCCTAACAATAACAACGGAGCGCGTCGTCACGTGATTCGCGTAGTAAATAGGCCAACATGGCGGCATCCATTACTCGGCATTTGACAAAAACAGTGAACCCTTGCAATGAAAGCGGTTTTGTTTGCAATTACTTCTCCCCATCTTCAGTTAAAAAATTTAATTTCACCAACATTTTGACATATTGTGACCTTCTTGACGAGGTACACTATTCTTGATGTTGGTAATTTTGTGGTTTCGAGTGAAAGGAAGTTGAAGTTTTGAATGTAGGCTACACGATCTTTACAAACGAAGCGGAAGTTGATGATACTGGCATCATTTGACCAAAGAGCTTATTAGTGGGGCAGATAACAGCATATTATGAGAGGAATCGTTCACTTTGTCATACAAGCACCAAAATTGGCATACATATCCATTAAGACATGCTGTTTCAAAATTGAACGTTAGCCACGCATT
>JAUKPP010290613.1:0-10199 GCA_032273245.1 Phyllaplysia taylori
GTGTGTGTGTGTGTGTGTGTGTGTGTGTGTGTGTGTGTGTGTGTGTGTGTGTGTGTGTGTGTGTGTGTGTGCATGTTTTGTGTGTATGTGTGTGACACATATTTAATTTATGTGAGTATTCATGCATTATGCAAAGTTGCAAGCCAAACAGTGGAACACAGGGAAAGGGAGAGAGAAGGAGAAGGGTAAGAGAAAGAGGGAGAATGGAAGGAAGAGATGGATGTATATGTTACAAAGGTATGAAAGGAATTCAATTGACCAACCAAGCAGGATAAACAACAAGTGGTTCAGTTTTATGTCCCTACCATAAACAATCTTAAAAGACCTTGATTAATCATCACTAAAATACACCAGAATCTAGCAGAAAAGATGCACTGAATTACAAATAAATGTTTTCCAATGTTTCCACACACATACCTGGTTGCTTCAGCGTGATCTTCTGGGGTCTCATCCGCCCGAGCACCTCTTCCTCTTAGACCTGTGAGAAAATTTTGTTTGATTACAAATCATTCCAAGTTTAGGGACAGAATTTGTACAAAATCACCAGTAAAAGAAAACATTGTGCTGTATTATGTGGTGGAGGATAAACTTGTTGTTTTAACAAAGTTTTACAAAGATAGACTAAATGAAATGTCTATCTCTGAGGCTTAAGACAGAATGTGTACAGTCAGAGCATCCATGAACTATTAAAGCAAAATGCACGTTTCACAAAAATGTTTGCTCTCTGTATGACTTATGACTTGGAGTTGTCAAAGAAAAGTAAAAAGAGATATGGAGAAAACACATATATAGGGAAGTGAAAGAGTCTTTCCAGGGAAAAATAGGGAGCAAGCTCATATCTCAAGGTATCATTATAATGTTGCCTTGAAATATATTTGAAAGTACAGCTCCTGTAGTACCTTGTAATCTAAGTATCAGAACTATAGTTATCATGGCAACCAATTTCTGGATACAATAGTATTCTTCCCTGGTATTTGAGTAAAACTATTGGCTTGAGTTACAACAATGATTGCATCAAAGCCTTAAACTTTCTTTTCTCTAAAGGAGAGAGAGGGAGTGATAAAGAGAGAGAGCAATAAAGAGAGAGTTAAGCTATGATATAAAATTAATACAGAGTAATAACACAGCGAGATTATTTGACAGAGGAAAAAAACTACAGGCAAATCCTGGTGCACGTGACGATTTTTATCACAATTAATATGAACATTTAAACAATTTTATATCAGATCAGGAGTTAGGTAGGCCTACATGGAAGGTTCATCCAAAAATGTTTATGTTTGGTTTCTTTAGGTAATGGTGTCAAGATGCATAATATGACATTTCCTTATTGAAAAATAATAGGCAATAGATATCATACAGAAAAATATTACAACCAGGCTCCAGGGAATTCACGTCAGCAGTGATGGGGTTATTGAAAGCAATTGATTCAGCTCTTATGAAGCACATGAAAATGTTGGGAGCATTACATTAAACGAGGGAGAGGTAGATTTAGTTATAATTGTATATAAAATGCTTGGGTAATACATGCGTAGTCTTTTGTTAGATTTCACTGCAAGCGGCTAGCACAATAAAGCATTAGTAATTCACATACTCTGATCATGTTGAAAAAGGTTAAACAGAGTAATAACTGACATTCCTTGCAATGACATGGAGGTTGTCATATATATTTTTCTTGTAGTTAGGCAACAAAAAGTGTAAAGTGAACCATACAGAACAACACAAACATTTTCTATCTTTATACCATACATGCGTTAACAGCTTTATTGTTGTTTATTATGACAAAAGAGATAGCCCTCACTTTGGTACCCTGAGAGACTGATATATTGCCACAACATGCATGGTTGAGAAATTTCCTTAGAGTTTCTCCCCAGGTTATAAATCACCATATGTTCTCCTACGTACACAATCAAGTAATTATTAATATACACTATTCCAACAACTAAGAGAACCATGATTATAAATACTTTAATAATAGCCTATTCCTAAAACAACACAGATCAAACATACTTGTTTAACAGATGGGCCTATGGTACCCTACTCACTAACACAGCATACCATAATAAACAACCAGGACCTTTAGAGAACATTGGCACAGGGAGAAAAGAAATACACAATCGTGACAATCTTTAGAGTTGCTGCATGGTTGTCAACATGCTTCTGTGAAGTAAGCCTACCATGTAATGTCGATGTACTCCGACAATGTGTACTAAGGAAACTAAACACAGTTTCTTCACTGTCAATGAAAAGCCTAAATGTTTTTAAAGTAAGAAATTAACCTATCTAAATTCTAGAAAGCTTCTGGGCACAGTGCCAACTGGGATTTGTCCTCCTGAACCCACTTCTCACTATTACCATTCTATGTTGCATCTACCTTCCTTGAAGATTAAGGTGAGGAAGTGTGTTGCTTAAGTATTGGCGTTAAAGATCTCTTCAATTCTCTAAGGTTGTGTCATTGACTGGGTTACTGTAAGCACGCCAGAGTGCTGCTACACATGGAACACTAGGTGTAAAACTGACGCACTACCTAAATATTCCATGCAGCCATCGCACAGTTTACTCAGCACTGTTCTAATATGGAAAAAGTGGAGGGGGGAGGGGGGGGGGGGTGATGGTGGAAGAAAGCGATGAGCTACTTCCTATTTATCTAAATAAAGCTGAAATGTAGATACTCATTCCTCAGGATATCCTACATTGAATACATGCTCAGAAAGAAAAAAATAGTGATAACCAGCTTGGCATACAGCATTGCTCATGCATGAGGACTTGAGAGAACTTAGGTTAAATCATGCAGACAATACAACGATAAATACTTTAAATTTTGGGGGAGATGAAAAAAACATTCAACATAAAGATGGCAAAAGTGCCAAATACATGAGCATACACAACTAGTGATTAGCACATCAATGAAGATCTCACCATGCATCTGTGCCTCCTGAACAATCATAAAGGATTGGGAGTTAGTTTCACAATAAATCACAGAGCAGTAGGTTTTATACTAAATTACTAGTCATGACTAAACAATGCATTGAGCATGAGAGAGTAGAAATTAAACCATGGCTCTACTAGCTTGAACTACCTTATCTGCTATCGAAAAACGTTCAGGGTTAACCACAAACATTGTTCAAGTGCATGCCCTCACTATTACTATCACTATCTATCCCCAGAATACTGAAAGATGAAAGACTAAGTTAAAAAGTAAATGTAGCTCCTCTTCTTCGACACAAAAGAACTCTTGCTACACTCCTATTTAACATAGTGCTTCCCCTTTTGTGTACTGCAGTTGATAAAAAAGATGTGAGATCCAAAACAAACCCGAGTGTATTATTATTACTTCTTCTTCCAGTAGAAAACACTCCCTCGTAAAAAGCCTAGAGTGTTGCAACAGGGGAAAATATTGCTCACAGAAACCAAGAAAAAGATTTCTAAAAATAAGTAATTGAAATATTCAAAATTGCAGAAACAAAAACTGACTTTGCTGTTCAAAGGCCTTTTAAAAAATAACTTTTCTATAAGAAAGACGATTGTATCATAATTCTCAATGCTCCACAATTAATTTCATCTATACATGTAAGCTTAAAGAACCAGGACCTTCAAATAATAAAAGAGGGGCAACTCAGAATGGGAAGGTAGTTTTAAAAAATATAAAACCAAGCTGAGCACTTACTTGTGAATAGATGGACACATAAATTTTACATCGCAAAAAAAAACACCCAAATTTTTCTATCATCTCCTACACAAATTACTTATAGCTCCAACAATATTAGGAGAATAATCCAGTGAGAGCAAACAAATCCTTAGAACAAAGCAAAAGAAGAGGGAGAGCGAACAGCACCACAGTATCCACAAAGACCATAAAAGAGTAAAGACCCCACACTTAGGGCAAATTGTGTCTTGGAAATGAGTGGCGACACCAACCGTCGGGCAACCTTATGAGCTGATCCAAGTGTAAACAAATGCAGCAAAATGACCACCGCTTGGAGCACTAGTGTGTACTGTGGGACACTTTTTCTAGCAGATGGAAGAGTAGAGCGTCGCTTTGTTTACATCAAAAGGTTAACCGCCGTTTGGAGGCGCCACTCATTTCCAGGACGCATTTTTTAGTAGACGGAAGAGAAGAGTGTTCCATCTTATTCCTTTTACGATCTTTCGTATCTAGCAATGCTCACACAATGTAACAAATGTATTAACCACAACTTTTGGTTTGATTTGTGTTTTGGCTATATGCCCCTTCTAACACGAGGTCATAATAGAGGCAGACTACTTCCACCCGTTTATCAGGGCCAACATGGGCTAAGAAGGACACATCTCAGTAGAAAGGCAGGAGCGCTCGTCAATCATGGGGATAAAACTACTGCCCTCTGCATGCTAGGCGAAGAACCTAACCATTATACCACAAATTTTGGTAATGTTGGTCCTCTGCACATAGGCCAATGTACTTCAGTTTACACAAGCGTACTGAATGGAATGCTGAATGCACAATGCATATTGACACCAGTTAAAATTGTTATCAGTGATGTGCACATAGATTATCCTACATAAAATTACCTATGCACAATCACATATACAGGAGGTCACACATACATCCATACAAAGTAAACATATGAAAAACAAACATACACATGAATGCTCAATTACACATTACGACGCAAACATCCATAATTGACAAACACACACCCCACACGTACAAATAGGCCTATAGAATGTACAAACACAAATACCCTCCCATCCACACAAACACCAAGGCACACATAAACACAGACACACAAGTATGCACATAAAATGGCATCCGCATGAAAACTTAAGATGAGACCAAAACGTGTAAGATTTAATGATATACTATCGATGTGCTGTTAGGAATCAAATGGTAGCAAATGCATGCAAAAAGGCCTCATAACCCATACAAATTGAATGTGGTTTTAAAAAAAAATATTCAGGGATTTATTTTGGAGAAAGACAAAACCAAGTTTTACACAAACCTTGAAGTTTTAAGGAGACTGTATGTGAACATCTTCCCGAAAGTGTGATCAAGAACTGAAATTGTGAACATCAAAGTCAAACTCAAATAAGTGAAAATGTGATACGGGCAAATGTGAGAGAAATAACTGTGTGAAAAAAAAATGTTTTCACTCATTTCAGTCAAGTTGAGTACCGGTACTCGAGAACGATTTAAAGAAATCATAAAACTGTTGACAGATTCTACATGATGTAAACAGAAAGCAAACTAAATTTCACTCCTCACAATCGTAATCCTGCCTTCTGATATAGATTTGTTAACATCTTACTTGTACAAAGAAAGAAAGCTGACTCACTCAAGTTGAGCATAATTGTCCACACCTTTATTAATTTTGCACCAAATCATGTGTAGTTTACAGAATTGTAGGGTCAAATTTGGGGCACAATAATGGAAACAAACAAAAACATAAAGGTGAAAGCACCAATCATTCTGGCTACTTATCGTCTTGCATACATAAATATACAGGAGAAGAGCAATGATGAATCAGATGTGATCCCAACATCCAAAGAAAAAACACACTATTCCTCTAAAAAAAAAAAAAAAATTTAATTCCTGTTGTGGAATTTTAAAAATTATTTATCTCGTAAGTTGCAGTGCGCATAGCAAACTGATGCTAAATCATATGAAATTTCACTTATAGAATCATGAGGGTACTCTTATAAAAAACCAAAGTATCTACTCACACAATACTTATTTGAAAGAAAGTAAATAATAAATTATTTAAAAACTATTCTCATCCTTCACTATGATTTCACACAAAAATATTTTTTAAAGTTCATTTTGAAAACACATATAATATATGTTACCTGAGAGGACATTTTCCCATGACAGAGAGAAATGTGCCTCCATAAGGCAGGATGTCTGCTGACCTTGCACCACTCTCGACACACTTCGGCCACCAGCATAAGGTTCTTGGTGTCCAGGTAGAAAAATACCCGGAATAAAACAATCCTCAGTTTTTGCAAAGCAAGACGTTTCATAATAGCTTCATCATCCATATCTGTTGATTGAAAGAAAAATTCAATAAATACACACACAAAAAAAGCATTTGTTTGCCCTTCCCACCATGAACCTTTCATTTTCCCACTTTCCATCTTCCCCTTCACTCTCTCTGTTCATCCCACAAACATTAGTCATATTGTCCATGTTCATCCTCTTCATATCCCCTCCAATCTACCATGCACTGCGAGTCCAGACCTTACAACCCCTCTTCTCCGTTCCTTCAACACCATATTCCACTTAACCGTACTTCCAACTCTGCCTGTTCACTAAAATACACTTGAATATATTCTTCCAATGAAAATAATTTAGGTTGTACAAAACCTTAGAGTCAGATATTTTAGAGCGTTATATTTAAATGTATGCAAACTTTACTTATTCTTTGGCTTCTTACAAATATGAAAAAAAAATTAACCTTCAACACACATTCTAGAATCGATTTTATGTTTTCCAACAGTTAGAAACAGATGAGTTTTCTTCATCAATCTAGAAATGGGCTTTGTGTTGAATACAAATCCTATTTTCCTTGGAACAAATTTGAACTCTTACCTTCTGTGCCAGAAGACATAGAAAGTTCCAGAAGAGTTTTCTTCAGTGGTGGCCGCTTTCTGTTTTTCTTTTGTCTTTTAATGGGTACTTTCTTCCTGACAACCAGACCTTTGGGAATATGTCCAGGGGTGGCCAGTTTCTCTAGGTCTGAGGTATCAGTAGGATTTGCCATTTCATCAAGAAACTCTTCTCCAGAAGATGTGAGATCTAAACTTTCATGAACAGAGAAAACGCGAGTTTGCAACCTCTGAGCTGGACTTAAATGAGCTTCTGTATATTTCTTCAAGTCAGGATCTACAGTTGTCTTTTGAATCGTTTCCTCTTGCGCTTTGTCCTTCACCACTTTATCATCATTAGTTTTCCCCTTATTGTCAAGGTTGCTTTGTCGATCCATGCTTGGCATTTTCTCAGCTGCAGGCATTTTATCTTTACTTAGTGCAGATTCCCCAGTGCCTGATTTTTGTGCCAATGGAGCTCCTTTAGTATTCTCCTTTTCAACACCAGTTGTTGGAACACTCCCATCTGACTTTGGGCCTATGATGTTGTCAGAACGTGTTTGGTATACTGCATTGACTTTTACGTCATTTTCTTTCTTTGGATCACCGTCAACTTTGTCATGTGGCAAACTAGGAATCTGTTCACTTGTTTTGTCAGTCAAAGAATCAGTTCTTGACGGAGGAGAATTTTCTGAATTCGCTGCCCAAGGGTTTTTGACAACCTCACTCTCAAAAGCTTTGGTCTTCTTTGTACTGGCAGCATGCTCAAGTTTTGGTTTCTCCTTTGTTTCTATAACTAAAGGCATAGCCATCAAAGGCTTTTTTTTATCCACCTTGACTGGTGTGATCGCTTCCTCCATGACAGGCTGAGATGCTCGGGCTCTCACTCCGACATTTCTCAATGAAGCGTAGCTACTGGACGACAAATTCGATTCCTCTCGGTTCACCTCAAATCCACGTGAGGTGATGGATGAGGGAGCCTTAGCAATGTGGGCAGGTTTCTTTTTTCTAAGATTCTCTAGTCTTTGCTGCACTGCCTTTGCCTTGTGCAGGGGACTGGAATCTCTGGAGGTATCGGTACTTGTGTACTCATTTGCCTTTTTCACAGTTCCTTCCCTTGGGAGATATGGAGTTCTTGTATTTGGAGCATACTGTTGCCTTGCAGCTGATTCAACTGGATTAGGCCCCAAAGATGTCAACAACTTCTCAATTTTATCTCCAAGAGGAACTGGCTGCTTTTCTAGGCCTGACATTTTTGCCTTTGTAGGCCTACTGTACAATTTCTTTTTGGAAGTAGAGAGCAAAGCATCAGGGTCATCTGATTCTTCGTGAGAAAATCCTTCACTGTTATAAACTAAATCAGAGATATTCCCACCATAGTCAGATTTATACTCAAATGCTGATATGCTCCCAATTTCAGAATCTGATTCTTTATACCTCAACTTTTCTTCAATAGTTTTATCTACTCTGCCACCCTGATATCTGCCTTTATCCCACATAATGCCATCTTCATCAAGAGACAACTGAGAACCAGCATCTCTATGTTCCCTTGTGCTCCTCTCTGGTTTCTTGCCTGCATCTTGATCAACTGATGCTGGAAATGTAACCCTGTGTGACATAATTCTGCTTTCATTCTCTCGTGTGAGAACATTGTGATACATTTTGTTCACTTCTTGTGTATTCTGGAACAGTGGATCCGGTGGTCGTGGTAAATAGTAGGAATGTTGTGGATGATACTCAGCACTATTAAACGATGCTGGTTGAATACTTGGGTCGTTGTGTAAAGGTGGAGCATATGAGGTTGTGACCTGAAAACGAGGATCTTGATAGTGAAGTGAATGTTGTGACTCATGAGGGTGGTTCATTGGCTGACCAGAGTGTGTTGTCAGGTTGTGCTGACCACCTGCTGTATTGCCATCAGTCTGTCTGTCCGTCTTGCCATACCTGTCACTATTCCATCTCTCTACCTTGTCATTGTAAGTCTCATGTAAGATAGCATTTCTTGATAATTCAGGAGCAGCTGCAGGCAAGGGATTTGACCCATAGGTATTCAGAGACCTCCATTTGTGGCTGAAAAGGAGACAAGAATAAGGCTTTATCTTTTCATTGCATAGTATTTATCGATAAAATTACATGGGGCATCTCTGTGTACATGTTTTTACAGTGAACATTTTTCTTAGTCCTCCTAGATTTCAAGAAAATTATAAACTAGCCGAATTACTACCAGGTCCCTTATGTTCACTTAAGTCTACGATATCAAGCACATACTGCTAATTTTGAGATTTCATACACACCTATATTTTACACAACTTCAAGGTTAAAACAAAAATGTAAACCCTCTTGGCATAAAACAAATGACTCTCAATACCATCAAATCTTCCTTTTTTCCTATAGGACAATATTGAACGGAGCTCTCTAAAAGTAGGCTATCATGTTTTTCAGCATTGCAGGAAAACGTAAACAAGGCTGTTCAGTAAAAAGATTGAATTACAAAATCCTAGCACCAACTGAATTTACCTTTGAAGAGACTGATTAGAGGGGTCAATGTAAAGGCTTTGCTGTTGGTTGCTATAATTCACCAGCCTTTGTATAGGATCAGCATCCATTCCACTTGGGTCTGGGTTTGGAGATGTCCTCATGCTAGCTCCAGGCAGACCACTCAAATTCACCCTGGACTCTGTCATTGTAGCCTGGCAAAAGCACAAGTTTACAGAAAAGATCCTTAAATACTTAATCTGCCTTCTTCCCTTTGTCCCTTTCTGCCCCTTGCTGATTCTGGCCAAAAGCACAAGTTTACGGAAAAGATCCTTAAATACTTCATCTGCTTTCTTTTCTTTGTCCCTTTCTGTCCCTTGCTGATTCCTATCAAATTGAGTCCATCAGACTAGTATCAGAAGGAGTATGTATGATAGTGTTAGCTATTCAGATGATTCACATGATAGCAAGTGTCTCCACATGAAATATCAGTTTCAGTATCAACCATGTTTCTTGCTGACAAACAGAGCTTAGAATACTTAAGTGAAAGTAATTTTTCAAAGTACAATTAGGAGAAGCAATAAATAAGCTTCAAATTAAAGGATAATAGCTTTTGAGTGACATAACACAAAACATTTAAGTTTCTGGGGCAACATTCATTGAATTGGATTTCTAAGGTTTTTAGAAAATGATAGTATTAATCAACATGCTATTCTGCAGTGGGTAAGTAGCCTACATGGTATCTTGTCAAATTTAAGTTTGTCCAAATCCAAACGGGATTCAAGTTTTGTACTTACACCACTAGCCCCCACCAAACTATCATGCATGACAACAGAATGCAGTTGACTGAATGTGCCAATATATTTTTAGCTGCAAAGATTACATAGTCTATCATGAGAATAAATTTGTATCATTCTGCAGAGAGAGGATATCTTGTCTTTGTTCATTTATGTAAAAAAAAGAAAATCTTTTTTTTTTTTTTAAATATAAAAAAAACTCTTTAAATTGCTATTTTCAACAGCCCAGATAGACTGAATAATCCCACGCAAAAAAAATAATTTCATATTTTACTGTACTACTTTCTAAAAGTACAAAGCTAAATAACACACCACACTCAACCAAAGTGTACCGATAAACATACTTTAATGAGAAAAAAGCATTGAAAA
>JAUKPP010290624.1:0-10198 GCA_032273245.1 Phyllaplysia taylori
GGGGTGAGGTTGGCAGGTACGTTTTTTTTCTTCCTTTTACTGTTTGTTTCTTATTACTCTGAGTAGCCGTAAAATCCCAACCAAACCAAACCTAGATTCCTACGTGTTTTGCAACATGTAAAATCTAAAGGCTTTATAAAGAGGACTAAGTGTTACGTCACGTACATGGGAAACATTATGATCATTTGCTTATTGTTTAGCAAAGAGGCGAATATCCCCAGTACAGTCTTTGTACTATTCGCCCTAATGCAAAACAACCAACGATATCATATGTCAAGGCAAAAACGTTATCTTATGACTCATTGCATGATCGCTAGACAATAAACATGCCATTATGTCCCTGTGATATACTATAGGATTGAAGCCATGACTCATACAAGGGGCCCTGACCACTATCATACTTTGGTGGTCAGAGAAAATGTCAGATTCAAACGTAATCTTGTTAGTCATAGAGTAAGAACTTTTCAATACACATTACAACTTCAGCTTTTGTGGTAACAGATGAAAACATTGTCGTCTAGTAAGAGATCTTGGCTGCTACATTGGTCAAACAAAGGTTAGAGATGAACCGTTATCTTGCTAGTCATAGCGCGATCAGATTTCAGTACACATTACAATTTCAGCTTTCACGGTATCGGATAAAAAGTTGTTCACATAGTCAGAGACCTTGCCACCATAATGGTCAAACAAGCCTAGGTGAGAAGTTATGTTCTATGAGTCATAGCAGTTGTCAATACCTGTATATTCTGTTATGTAACAAGGAAATAAGCGTCACACTTACACTCTGAAGGCACAAAGATGAATTAATTACGCAGTTGCGACACAAAGCCATCGATGCTCTGGCTTGAACCTTGTGGGAGATATTGTTGGTTTGGTTATTTGGTTATTTGGTTTGGTTTTGGTTTAACGCCCAATGCAACACTGTAAGGTCATTTACGAGGCGGATTTGTTTGTCTACTTCTGTTTGTCCTACGGGTTTCATATTTCGTCATCTCTTTTGTTTTTTTGTCTATTTTTTGGCTTTACGTCCTTTGCAAACTGTAAGTCATTTAAGAGACTGGCTACTTCGACCCTGCCTGCCAGGGCCAATTCGAGCTGAGAAGGACAAATCCCAGCATAGAAGAGCAGATCGCCCTCACGTGAGATGGAGCACGGGTCTTCCACGTTATATGCAAAGAACTTAACCATCATCACACCACAGACCCCGGATAAGTCACATCAGAGACGGGTAAAAGAAGCAGTGTCGGTTACAACGCCACACAGACAAACAGAACTGTCAGCACGTCAGGCAAAGAAGAATGTTCCAAAATAGACAAAAGTTAGTTGTTTATAGAGGCGCATTTGCTGCTTTAGCCTGTATAGAGTTCGTCCCTTGAGGACTCGTACCCTACACTGTCTGCCCGAGACCTTGAACTGAATTGAATTTGTTTATTTAGATACAAGGCCTTGGGCCCACAATCCATATACATACAATTATATTATTTAGAGAAGACCTTGTGTCTCAAAGATAGGGCTGCTCTCGAACACGAGAACCCTTAATTATACTCCATGCGAGATGAATGATAAACATTGTCATTGCCGTTCTCATTATCCTTGTCCTTGTCATTGTCCTTGACCTTGTCATTGTCATTGTCCCTGTCATTGTCATAGTCATATCGGCCGATGACCTTCATACCTCTTCAATCGTTGTGACGACTCTTAAGTCTTACCAATTGGATCAAACGCCCACGCGTTCTATTCTTGTAGCGACCCTCAAACACGAGACATTTCATGATAAAAGACGAATTTACATCCAGCATACTATTACAATGTCACCTATCAATGACCTGTCCTTGTGTTAATGGTCATTGAAACGCATACTACTGGAAATAATGAATATTGTGAGCAGATATTAATTTAGTAAACATTAGTAGTCTCTTGAAAATACTCGTAGTAGCTCGTACAATACAAATCTTACTGATAATGAAGCCAGTGCTGTTGAAAGAATAACAGAACGAATATGTCAAGTGGCTGACAAATTATTTCATATTTACCGCAATTTGAATGGATTGTAACATCCATATTTCGGCATGTGCTTCCAATATGGCCTACCTCATTTTCTAAACCTTTGAGATAATGGGGAAAGTGATTTGGCTTGACTCCATGTTACAAGTAAAAACATTATGGAAATGTTAAATTTTTAGCAAAGAGACCCGGCACCTTTGAACAAAATATGTAATACCAAATGATGCACTATGTGACGGGGAGTCACGTAATGGGCTTGTTCCATAATGACCTAGGTCAGATTTAGACAATTTTTGAAGCATCATGACGATTTGCTCTCCAACAATAAAACTGCAGCTTTTTAACCTCGTTTGAAATATCCAGCGAACACACCTGAAATTACTCAGCTGTTTGTTTGTTGCAATACTGTTAGGACATTTAGAATCAAGGCAGCCTGTGGTAAAGCCCATTGTTCAAATCATTAAGAATTAAATTAAGGAAAAAACGTAATAATGTTGGATGAATCCTAAAAGACCGTAGTTTGTGGTGTAATGGGTAGGCTCTTCGCCTATCACATAGGAGACACGAGTCAGATCCCACGTGCGGACGATCTTCGTTTTTCTGCTGCGATTTGTTCCCTCTCAGCCTAAGTTGGCCTCGACAGGCAGAGTCAAAGTAGCCCGCCTCTTAAATGATTTTACAGTGGTGCAAGGGACGTAAAACTGGTAACCATACCAAACCAATCCTAATGGAATCAAACCTCAAACCTTTGCATATCGATGCAATCACTTGACTACTCCGCCGCGGCCCCCTCACCCCCCCCCTCTCTCTCCTACACACAGACCCACGTCTTTTTCAATTTTGGCTCTATGTCACGGGTGTCCTAGAAAGGTCAGTCCACGATTTGAGTCCCATGGTTCGTTACCATAAGTGTCCACCAAGTGCACTCACTGACCCCACCGGGTTGTAGATTGCCGTCCCTGCCATGAATAACCCATCACCTGCTTGATTCTGTCTTGTGCTATCTCAACATTTTTGTAAGGTGAATATAGGACATTTTGCTCTTTTATCTCGTGAGTAGAGTCTCGTTATTGCCTGGCCAAAAATGGAGATAGACTACAATAAAATATGTCATGAATCTGCAAAGGAAATATTTTGATCTCTTGAATCTTGCAAGAGATTATGAGACAAAAGCGAGACATTGCACTTCTCAGCCATTGAGCTAAAGCCACATTTTCGCTTCGCTGAAAACTGTAGATAGACCACAAAGGGATAAATCTGCTGACGCCATGGATCTTTGGTTTCCATGGCAACAATTCACCGTACCGATGTAATGTGCTGTAATTTGTCCTAGCTATCAAGGGTTACGAGAAGTAGGGAAATATATTACTATGGTAATTTTTTGACAAATTTCCAAGTCTTTGAGACATGCATAACCAAGGCCTAAGAAGACCCAGATTGCTTATTTGGAGATCTCAGAGTATTCTTGAGTTCTGGGCAACAAGTCTGGAAGGTAATCTAGGGCATATTATGCCATCCGATAGAGATAATAGCAAAAAACCCCACAAAACACACGATAAACTGAAGGTGGACAAAATTTATATAATCAGGGTTTTTCTCCAAGGTAACATGTTTCTTATACCGGCGCTGTGATGTGATGGATAGGCTCTTCGCCTGTCATGCGGAAGACCCGAGTTCGATCCCTATGGAGACGATCTAAGTATTTTTTCTTCTGGGATTTTTTCCCTCTCAGCCCGGGTCATCCCTGAAAGGCAGGGTCGAGGCAGTCTGTCTCTTTAATGACTTTACAGTGTTGCGGGGGACGTAAAACTGGTAACCAAACCAATGTATCTTATAATTTATAAAGGTTATAATTTGTTCAATGTGGTAGATAAAGCCTTGAGATGATGTGTTGTAGGGTCATGTTGTTAACAATCGAGGCCATAAAAGCAAAATGCTGACAATAAATGAGTTTGCGCCCGTTTTACGCTATAAAGATCGTTTTTTAGAGGCAGGCCATTGTCACCCTGCCTGCCAGGGCAAACGCCGGACTGAGAGGTATACGGCATCCCTGCGGAGAGATGTTTGGTTACCAGTTTTACGTTCCCTGCAACATTGTAAGGTCATTTAAGGGTCTCTTATGCAGACTTTTAGCCTATCGCGCAGGGGACATAAGTTTGAGGCCCACGTTGGGCAGCTTGTTTATTCTTTCTGTTTTTATGATGGATCAATGTCCTTCTCACCCCGGGTTGGCCCTGGCAGGAAGAATCGAATTAGCCCACCACTTAGATGACATTAAAGTGTTGCAATGGATGTTAAGTCCAAAACCAAAATGGTAGGTAGGCCCACTTACAAACAAACAACGACTGACCACTTTGTCCTTTCAGGTATCAGAAAATGCTAGTGGCAAAGGAAACACAGATCTTGACCAGAGAGTGTCCGCAGGCTAAGCCCAGGCCGGAGGGAAATGGAGAAGTCTCTGTGGGTCAGTGGCGTTTTGTTTTTACAAAGTTTTGTTTGTTTGTTGTTTGTGCTTTTTTTTATCGTTTCATTTTTTTCCTTCGTTTACTTTGTTTTGTTTGAAAGGAGTAGAGAGAGGTTTCATTTTTATTAAAATGGATTATTAACATCATCACCATTGTTATTTTTGTTATTTATTAATATTAATGTTAGTATCATTGTTATTATTGATCGGGTAGTTGATTTTGAGGTCCTACCAGGAATGACCCAGTGTCTCTACTCTACTCCTTTATCTCTTTCTCTCTCACTGCACACTCTGCTAGAAAATCTAAATGTCCACAACTAAACGGCTTTATTTATTCAGCTAAAACAAAACCCAGAAGGTGTGTATATTATAGATATTTTCTTATATGTTGAGTTTTGAATGCCTGATTATGCAGCTAATGAATATGAATTGCCCTTGGAAAGGGCAAGTAGCCCTACGAATAAACATGATCAAATATCTTTATCTCTCTCCCCCTCTCTCTCTCTCTTTCTCCCCTTCCTCTCTCTCTTCCTCTCTCTCTTCTTCACTCTCTCTTCTTCACTCTCTCTCCCTCTGTCTCTCTTCCTCTCTCTCCCCATCTCTTTCTCTCACTCGCTCACTGTCACCTCATCCTCCCCAGAGCTCAAACAATACCGCTCCAACTTCCTGAGGACGATGTCCCATATCGATGACGTGGACCACAAAGCTTTGACCAAAGATCCCACAGAGTTTGTCTTCCCTTTCGAGAACCTTGTGTTTGAGGGTGGAGGAAACAAGGGACTCGCCTATGTTGGCTGTATACAGGTTCGCACAAATATTGCTTATGCGAGTTTTAATCATGTGTATGAGCGTTATATGTTTTGCTTTGTTATTGTTGTGTTTTTACGCCCTTTGTAACACTTAAGGGTCGTTCACGAGGCCGGCAACTTCGATCTTGCCTGCTAACACCAATATCTCATTCATACCTTTTGATTAATCCAAAGTAATTTTTATCTCATCTCATTTTGAATCATATTATTTGATTATCTCAAAACACCTTACCGTATCTTACGTCACATGATCTCATCGAGTCCTTTTCTCATCTCATCTCAGCTCACTTCATCACATGTCATCCCACCACCACTACCTTACATCCTTTGTTTCACCTCACCTGATTTGTTCTTGTCTTTTTCTCATCTCGTCTTGTCTTATCTCATCTCATCCCATGTCATTCCACCACAACCACCGAACCTCAATCTGCCTGACCTAGTCTTATCTTGTCTTGTCTCATACATTTCATCCCATTGACCTTGTCTCACCTTACCACATCACCGGCGTCTGTGGTGTAATGGCCAGGCTCTTCGTCTATCATGCGCAAAACCCGAGTTCGATCCCGAGCGCGGACGATCCGTCTTTTTCTGCTGGGATTTTTCCCTCTCTGCCCGAGTTGCCCCGGAGAGGGTCGAAGAGGGCTATCTTTTAAATGACCTCGCAGTGCTTAAAGGGACCTAAAACTGGTGTGAAACTGGTAACAAACTAAACTAATCACCACATCATCTTACACAAATCTATCTCACCTCGTATCGTCTTGTCTCATCCATCCTATCCCATCTCCTTCATCTCAACTCATCTCATCCCATCCCAACCACTTCCTCTCAACTCATCTTATCCCATACCATTAATCTCAACTTATCTCATCCCATCCCATCACCTTCATCTCAACTCATATAATTCCATTCCATTCCCTTCATCTCAACTCATATCATCCCACCCCATCCCATTAATCTCAACTAATCTCATCTCATCCCATCCTTCATCTCAACTCATATCATCCCATCCCATTCCATTAATCTCAGCTAATCTCATCCCATCCCATCCATCCCCTTCCTCTCAACTCATATCATCCCATCCCATCCCCTTCATCTCAACTCATATAATCCCAACCCATCCCCTTCATCTCAACTCATATCATCCCAACCTATCCCATAAATCTCAACTAATCTCAACTCATCTCATCTTGTATTCCAGTACCTAGAGGAGCACAACATGAGGTCCCAGTTCAAGCGGGTGGCCGGCGCCAGTGCAGGGGCGATAACCGCGGCCCTCATGGCCCTGGGCTACTCCTCTAAGGACATCTTCTGCTTCCTCTCTGACAACATTGAAGAGGTTTTCCTGGGTAAAGAATTGTCGTGTTGTGCCCTATCATTGTGTGTTTGTGTGTGTGTATTTGTTCGAGACCATAGATTGGTATAGTGGTCAGAAGTTTTCGTAGGGACTTTGCGAAAATGTTAACCCTTGTTTGAGTCAAGAATCGATGAGATAGGAAGGATTTTCATTCCCAATAAGAAGTTGTCTTCCTTTTCAGAACAAGAAACCAGAACATATATTCTATGCGCATGCTTGATGCATACTATGTTGATACGAAAATCCACGGTCTGCTCTGTAGTACAAAAGTAAGGCTCTTCTCATGTCATGCGGAAGAACCGAGTTCAATCCCGAACGCGGACGATCTGTGTTTGTTTCTGCTGGGATTTTTCGCTCTCAGTCTGTGTAGGCCTTGACAGGCAAGGTCAAAGCAGCCCGTCTCTTAAATCACAAAGGTTTTGCAAGTGGTAACCAAGCGAAACAAAACGTCGTTGTCACTGAACAATACCGGACGTTTGAAAAGAATATTGCAAGGGAATCACGACGACCGTATAACAATATTTATGATGGAGACTTCATTACATGGGAGATTACTCTTTTATCGTTAAAACGTTTTACAGTTTCCCGGTGAGCTAGACACACAATCTTGTAGAGACATGGCGGAAAATTGCCGCAACATGAGTCCAAAGAGGAATGTCCACTAAAATATGTCTCCCCCTGATGATCTAATTTGTCATATGATATCTAATATACATGGGCTATTGGCTTCATAGACGAGTTTGAACTTTGACAAGCCAGTGGTAATCACAGGCAAAAATCTGAAAGAAAATAGAAGTTTGGCAAATTTTCTCAAAGTGGATATTCTGTTTTATATTACTGTAATCCAGGGCAGGGCTCATGCAGGTAAATTACATTATTAAGTCAGTGTTTGAGTAAGTGACTGATGGCGTTAGTGGATGAGTGAGGGAGTGAGTAGGTGAGTGGATGTGTGGGTGATTGTTTGTGTAGGTGAATGGGTGTGTGGCTGATTGTGTGTGTGGGTAATTGGAGGTGTGGGTGAACTATTGAGTGAATGAAAAGTGAGGAATGGGGGATGTGTGGTGAACAAGTGAGCAGGTAGATGAATGAATTCGTTTTCCCCAGCCAAGGAAAGTGGCAAAAGTGTAGCTTTTGAAGCAAGGATAAACTTCATCGGAAGCAATAATATTTTTGTGCGATCATATCGACAAAACTTTCATAAACCCGGGAAACTGGGAAATGGGATCAGAGATAGAGGAAGTCTGCAGGGATATAGAGGGATAGAGAGAGGAGAGACATAGAGACAGAGTGGGTCGGTTAGCTTAGTTTAAAGTTATCTATTTATAGGGGCCCCGGTTTCTTTGGCTGTTTTAGCCCAGAGAGAGAGAGAGAGAGAGAGAGAGAGGGAGAGACAGAGAGAGGCGGAGGGAAAGAGAGGAAGAG
Source organism: Phyllaplysia taylori (assembly GCA_032273245.1). Taxonomy (NCBI): domain Eukaryota; kingdom Metazoa; phylum Mollusca; class Gastropoda; order Aplysiida; family Aplysiidae; genus Phyllaplysia; species Phyllaplysia taylori. The sequence goes on from JAUKPP010290624.1 coordinate 8,054, forward strand.
ACATGGAGAGAGAGAGAGAGGGAGGAGCAGGGAGAAAGGGCGAGAGATGAAAATAGTGAAAGAGTAAGAGATAATATAGAATCTAGTAAAAGACAAGGGAAGATAGAAAGAGAGAGAGAAAGAAAGAGGGCGGGGGACTGAGATTGATAGTTAGATAGATATATAGATAAATATACTGATAGATAGATAGATAGATAGATAGATAGATAGATAGATAGATAGATAGATAGATAGATAAATAGATAGATAGATAGATAGATAGATAGATAGATAGATAGATAGACAGATGGCGTGAGGTAGGTCACTATAAAATTACATGCATCGTTCCGAACTGCTCGCACCAGACTATTTGCCCGACTTCTATTTATTCGTTTGCATGTCTGTGTTTGCCAGTGTGTGGCTATTTTTGCCCATGTGTGGGATTGTGTCTGTGCATATCAATGAGATTGTTCCCAGATTGATCCCACCATTAGGGAGTTGCTGTGTTGGAATTTGAGTATGCACATGTTGGTGATTGGTTTTGCTCCTGCAACACTGTAAGGTCATTTAAGACACGAGCTACTTCGACCCCGCCTGTCAGGGCCAACCCGGGCTGAGAGGGAAAAAATCCCAGCAGAAAAAAAACCCAGAACGTCCACGATCGGGGATCGAACCGGTGTCTGCCGCATGACAGGCGAAGAGCCTAACCATTGCATCACAGCGCCGATATTACAATGGTGGAAAAGGGGGGGGGGGGATGACCCACCAACGCGGATATCAAAGGGTTAACGCCAATCTGCACTTAAAGGGTACACGCGTTCTGCAAATGAAGGGTTTACATTAGTTACTCGTCCAAAATACTACTAATAAAGGGTTAAAACCAATCAAACATACAAAAAACACCGTTAATGAAGGATTAACCCCAATTTTCCACCCGAGTGAGGATATCAAAGGGTTAACGCCAATCTGCACTTAAAAGGTACACGCGCTCTGCAAATGAAGGGTTTACAGCAACTAATCGTCAAAAATATTACTAACAAAGGGTTAAAACCAATCAAACATACAAAAGCACCGTTAATGAAGGATTAACCCCAATTTTCCACACGAGTTAGGATATCAAAGGGTTAACGTCAATCTGTGTTTAAGCGAACCGCACTTGTGACGGGGTTGCCTCTGATGTGTGAACAAAATGGCGGCGAGGAGACAAAAACAAGGGGAGATCAATGCCACTCCCTAGAGACACGATATCCTGAGAATTCAGGCAGACAGGGGAATAGATGCACATAGAGAAATATGTCCGCCCAATTAATGTTATTGCTATCTCCTCTTAAAGCTGTTTCATGTTGTCCTCTTCACTCTCTTGTTTCGACTCTCTGTCGCTTCCTTGTGCTTTCGGGTTTTTTTTCGTTCTGTCTTCCTTTATCTTGTATCATCTCTCTGTCATTTCCTCTTCCCCTTTTTTTTCTCTCGTTCTTCCTCTACCTGTATCGTCCTCTTTGTTATTCCTTTTTCCTCTTTCTTTTTTTTTCTCGTTATTCCTTTCTCTTGTACCACCTCTCTGCCATTTCCTCTTCCTTTTTTTTTCTCTCGCTCTTCCTCTCTGTTGTATCACCTTTTTGTTAATTCCTCTTTCTCTTTCCTTTCTTTTTCTTCTTTTCTTCTCTCTTGTAACACCTAACTGAAATCCTCTCTTTTTCTTCTTTCTTCCCCCCCCCATTCTCTCTTTCTCGAGCTCTTTCTCTCTCTCTCTCTCTCTCTCTCTCTCTCTCTCTCTCTCTCTCTCTCTCTCTCTCTCTCTCTTTTAGCTTAGTTTTACATCCGTTGCAAGACTACGACGTCATTGACAGGACAGGCCTCTGTGGCAACAAACGCCCCCCTCTCTCTCCCATCCCCTTTCTCCGTTCTCCTTTTCCCTCCCTCAACTCTCTCTCTCTCTCTCTCTCTCTCTCTCTCTCGCAGACTCTCTGTGCCCTTTCATCATCAGTTAAAAAATTCTACGGCCCAACCTCCACTTCAGCCCCCACCCCTTATAAAACATTCATCCCCAAGCAACACACAAAAGTTTGGTTTGGTTTGGTTACCAGTTCTCCGTCCCCTGCAACACTTTAAGGTCATTTAAGAGACGGGCTACTTCGACCCTGTCTGTCAGGGCCAACCCGGGCTGAG
>JAUKPP010290634.1:0-10198 GCA_032273245.1 Phyllaplysia taylori
TTAAGTAGTGCCTAAGCCTAAGTAGTGCTTAAGTCGAGTTTACGCACTGCTTATAAGTTTTGTGCATACCACTACTAGTGTACTCAAGCACTGACACATGCCTGGACCTAAGAAACTTGGTGTACTCGAGCACTGGCACACCCCTAGTGTACTCGAGCACTGGCACACCCTTAGTGTACTCGAGCACTGGCACATCCCTAGTGTACTCGAGCACTGACACATCACTAGTGTACTCGAGCACTGGCACACCCCTAGTGTACTCGAGCACTGGCACACCCCTAGTGTACTCGAGCACTGGCACACCCCTAGTGTACTCAAGCACTGGCACACCCCTAGTGTACTCAAGCACTGACACATGCCTGGACCTAAGAAACTTGGTGACTCACCATCTGAAGAATCCCACAGAACCTTATCAATGAGGTCACTGTAGTACTTTTGATCTTCTTTGTCATTGCGGAAAACGCCTGGAAAGAAACCAAAGAAAAACATGCTCTTCATGACTTCCTTTTTACCTGTATTGAGCAATCCTGCAACAAAGGTGCCTGGGATGAAAATACTCTCACTACAACACATGTGTTTTCTGGTCCAAGATACCTCAAAGCTCATCCATAACGTGTGTTTTATTTGATCTGTTAAGGGTACGTCATATCAAGATTTAGCTGTATTGTGACTGGATCTAAATATTGCTTTGCAATTACTGTGTAGAATTATTTTTAGACAGACAATTGACTTTGGTGGCACATTATGAATAAAGATTAAACGTGAAACAGTTCAACGAATAACATCTTTAGATACTAATTAAAAAAACTATTGACTGCAAACTGCTGAGTGATTGTCAATGTCCAAATTTAATCATGATTTATTACCTTTTTAAAAATGTGTAAATCATAATATTGGTTATAGCATCAAACTCAATGCTTAACCATTTGCCTTCATCTTGTTGTGACAGCATTGAAAATGTGTGTACAGACCAAGGGGATGTAGAAAATACTAAGAACACAGTAGACTGTGGGCAATAAAACAGCCTGCCGGAGACAAAGTTTAATAGCTAAATAAGTCTGTACTCACTGTCAATAAGCAGATACACGAAGAACATGGGCCATTCAGATTCAATGCCATCAAAATTCTGCAGAAGATTTTTTTTAAATTACATCAATTTAATATGGCTGACACTGCTAATAACATATACAGCACTTTTTAGATTCAGCATTGTAAAAGATCACACAGAGAAGAAACTGGCCTCAACCAGCAAGATTTGAAATTAATTTACTTTGACAACAAAATACAAACAATGACACCATGGGTATATATGAGAACATATCATATTCAAATTCATTAGGCACTACCCTTCACAGCTTTTAAACAAACAACGAATTGCACTTTCAATTTCTCTGTACTCTAGAATACCGGTAGAGGAACAAACTTATCTCCTTTCCAGACCGAAGAAACGTTTTAAACCAAAGAGGCAAATTTTAACTGATCACATTTCCCCTTATCTTTTTATACAAAAAGGGAAAGCCATACAAACTGTGCCGTATGCAAATCGTGAAACTTGAAAAACAAAATGGAAAAGGTGAGAAAAAACAGCTTACCTTGATTTCTGCAGGCTTATAATACTTTCTACTCTTGTCCTCTGCCACTGTCTTGTAGCCGTCTCGGAGGAAACGTTTGATCCCACAGTTCCCCTTCAACTTGCGGGTCACTTTTTCCACTGTTCTCTTTCTTATGGGTTCCTCATGGATGGCAAAGGCAGGCCAGCCCACCGTGGGGAGGAGAGAGGCGTCTGTGTTCTAATGAAAAGAAGTGAAAGAAAGGGGAAATAATAGAATAAAGTACAAGGAAAATGATAAATAAATTTCATTGTAATTACAGTATAACAAGTGTATCAGCAGAACTGCATTTATCACATAAACTTAAAAGCTTCAGATCATAACCATATTTTCACTTTTCTAGTTTATGAAATCAGCAATGTAACATCACACAGGTGGGTTCTACACATAGGTTTCGTTACCAGTTTTACGTCCCCTGCACAAACACTGTAAGGTCATTTAAGAGATGGGCTACTTTGACCCTGCCTGTCAGGGCTGAGAGGGAAAAAATCCCAGCAGAAAAAAAAACCAGATCGTCCGCGATCGGAGAACGAACCGGGGTCTTCCGCATGCAAGGCGAAGAGCCTAACCATTACACCACAGTGCCGGTCTACACATAGATGAATAAAAACTTGCTACAAAAATGAAACGAAAAACTTTAGATTTCAGAAACTAGTTTGGTTAATAATGCCTAACTCGGGAAATCTTGCACCTACCTTAGAATTTGATTCTCTGGGCAAGATTGTCTCAAAAATGGTTCTGTTCCTGTTGTGAGCATCGATATCCACAAAGATGACAGACCATGCAGCGCCGTGCTCTCCAAACAAGTTACACCCATTGACAGCCTCAAGAGCAGCTTTGGCCATTCCAATGGAACTGTAAGGTTTGACAGAAATGGATGGTGGAAAGAGGAGAGGAGAGCATGGGATTTAAGGGTATAAGTTTACAGCCAAGGTCAGAAGTGAAACTTAAATATTGCACAAGTGGTTTGGTTTGGTTACCAGTTTTACATGCCCTGCAACACTGTAAGGTCATTTAACAGACGGGCTACTTTGACCCTGCCTGTCAGGACCAACCTGAGCTGAGAGGGGAAAAAAAATCCCAAGAGAAAAAAACCCAGATCGTCGGCACGCGGGGATCGAACTCGGGTCCTCTGCATGACAGGTGAAGAGCCTAACCATTACACCACAGCGCCGGTCTTGCACAAGTGACTTTCCAGACATGTAATTGTGGGCATCATACCTGGCGAAGAAAAGCTCTCTGCTTGGTGCAGTTTTTTATCTTGGAAATTAATTTTGTTGTTATCTTGCGAGTTTATTCTGTAAATTTCAGAGGGACATTTTTCCCTTGCTATCAGTCCTAGACTTGTGAAACTTTGCAGACATACAATAACGTCAATGTAACAAATGGTTTTGTCAAATGTCAAATCTGATTCTCAATCAACTGACCAGTGTATTTCGTAGGAATTTGAATTTCCATTCAGCTTCCTTCAACCCATCCATCATGTGGTAAATTTTACATGCTTACAAAATCACTTTCAAATGTCAGTTGGTCAATATGAGTAAAATTAAGGCATAAATATGAAAAATTGAAAGGAAATTGTTGATTTCACTTCATCAAGTCACAAAAGGCAAACTAAACACTACCAATCACTTAGTAAATATTGTCTTATTCTCTGACGGCATGGCCATTTTCATACAACATCTATTGATCACTCTTTGAACTAAGAATGCACAAATGTAAATATTCCTTTACTTTCATAATAATACTCTGTACATAAGTCAACACCTCATTTGATTTCATTGAAAATTTCTACTCATTATCTACACTTGAAATGTCTGCAAATTAAAGCTCTCATCCCTCTTTAAAAAGTCAGTAAAGGACCCGAGCACAGGCCTCGCTGATGTAAAAAGCAGGATAAAAAAGCAGGTTGGATGACAGAACAGGATGCACAGAGTGCAGACAATCAACAGACTGTCTCTCCTTTAAAAAAACAAATAATACCAATTCCATGCTCAAAACCCAAAGGAAATTCTAGTTTTGATAAAAGTTTCACCAGACTGACCGACTACCTCAACAGCAGATTGTTATCTCTATGACGACATTGTGCATCACCATACCTTGCATGGATTTCTGTGCTTCCATTATTGTATTTGCTTCCTCTTTCCCACATGCCATAATCCGGGGTTCGATAAGCTCTCTCCACATAAAAGACCAAGTTTTGAACAAAATTCACTTCGTCCGTAGAATAAATCACCTGTATAACACATAGAAAGTAGAGGAATCAGAGAACAAAACGCATTATGAGAAAATCAAACAACACAGATATCCAGTGTCATCTGGTACACAGACCTACCCTTTTTTACTTTTTCCCTCTAAAACACACACACAATGATCTGAATCCTTGAAGATCTAAATCTATATCTAAAAGTATCTACATATCTATATTGCAAATGATTTTGCCTTTTTAACTCGCTATTGGTTATCGACTAAATTTCTGTTTGGAGAACATAACATAATTATACAATCAAAGTAGTCGCTGTGAACTATTAAAATAATGTGCAGAGAAGAGAGGAAATTATAAAGATCACTCGGTTGTTTTAAATGTTGACGTGAAATCTTTTTAACAAGGCAATAACAGTACACATTAATTCCCACTGACAGCAATAGAAATACATAAAGCTTGAATATTCAGAAACTACGTCAAGCTACTACAGTAACCGGTGAGTCGCTAGCTGACCTGTAGATTGGAGGAGATCATCTGGCTCATGAACAGCAGGAACAGCGCCACTGTGTCAATCTGAGAGAGAACATATAACACATAGGAGTCACACCAAAGGGAGATGGATGAATCGCATTGTTGGCAAACTGGTGAACTGAAAGGTCTTCTACTTTTGCTTCAAAGAAGAGGTTAAAAATGTTTTCATTTACCTAACATTGGCATTTTTGGCAAATCGGCAAATCTTATGGCTTTTATTTTACAGAAAGGGCTAAACTCTTTCACTTACCTGTCATTGGTGCTGTTGACAAATTCACAAACTCCGATGGTTTCTATTTTGAAAAAGAGGCTAAAACTGCTCCATTTACCTGTCATTAGCAATGTTTCCAAATTTGCTTTCCAAGGACTTCTATTTTAAAGGATAGGCTAAAAACTGTTTCTTTGCCATTGTTAAAAAATTGGCTTACTAGGAGTAGAAGGGATTCTGTTTTAAAGATGCCTCTCACCAAATTTGCTTATTCATATTTGTCAAGCGCTAGATAAGGATTCATCAAAATTGTTAAACCTAACCACACAATAACGGTGTGAAGGAGCTCATCCTCTCACCTGCAGATGCTCATATTCATCATCCCTGTATGTGGGGTCACCGGTCAGCATGTCAAAGGTCGAGTGTAGAGCATACAGGGGGCTCTGATTGGACTTGAACTTCTCCACCTGCAGGCAAACAGGACGAAGGCTCAGTACACACGCTTTACAGTCCATGCAGCAATCAGTAAAAATCAGTCAAATGTTGAGCATGAAGGACATAATACTAATAAAATAATCACCTCTAGGAGATGGGGGGGAGGGAGGAAGGGGGTGTGGATTTGCATTCTCGTGTAGTCTGCTCCTGCTATTACATTCTGCTCGCCCGTTGTGGCAAACTTAGTGAGTTATTTCATCCAAATCACTGCATCAGATGCAACATTGAAATAATGCGACATGCACATGGTTCAGTCCATGAGCCAATGGCTGAAACCATCATATGTGTTGTATCAATACTAGTAGCAGTTGACTCAATATCTGCATTGCCCTTAGCCGTCTTCTCATCTGGAAAGGTCTTGTGACTGCAAGGCACTCCTGCACTATCAAGGGGCAAATTTTCAGCACTCTTGGGATACAGAGCTAAGATGCTATGGCTCTGTAGGTCATTAAGACTATCAAAGAGTGGATGACCCATAAAAGTCCCTGATCCCAGCAACAATGTTCAACAACTAGATTCTGCTCACTTCTTGAGCCCAGCCAACGCACTCAAGGGTAATAAATTATGCCTAAGCCTATCAACAGCTTGCTGGGCTCTCAGTGAAAAACTTTTCCAACCCCTGAACTTTGTCAGAGAATTACAATAGACGAAACAAAGTGTACAAGTACAAACATTTTAAAAGGAAGAACAAGAAAACGAGAACTGAAAGAATCAATAAGCAAACACAACAAAGTATACAAAAAATAGCACAAAACAGAAAAGGCAAAGAGACAGTCTGCCACCACTGCAGCTATAAAGAAAGCTGCCTTTATACACTCACAGAAAAGCCCTGACAGCCCTGAATTAGTAAATGTTTATACTTCACAACTTTATTATGTACTCATTCCGCGACCACTGATCTCAGCCCCAGATTTTTTCCAAGACGCGAACCCCGATTTTCAGGGATCCGCGGAACTCTGAGAGCCCTGAGCTTGCACAATGATACAGACAGCCTCTCATCGACGCACTGCCCAGAAACCCCTGCCAATCACCTGTGTAAACCACGAACCCCTGGTGTACTCAACTTTCGGTGATCAGTGATATAACTTAGCACCTACCGCTGGGGCTACAAGAAAATCATGGAAACTCGGAGCTCGAACACGGGTTGGTTTGATATTTGAGCACCTTTCCCACTAGTCAGTAATGAATCCGTATAAAGCGCAGTCTCCACTAATATAGCTGAGCGAAACAATTTTGCAGGTCACTATGGAGATTATTCAATTACAATTGTTAAAACATCATCGTCTATTTCTAACACATGACTTAAACAAATTTTGACCCCAGGAAAAATCTAGAATTTATTTCCTCGTACCTTGTCTGCCTGCCGAATCCAGCACTGTAGAATCCCTCTCATGCTCTTCACAGCTGCTTGACCCAGCTCATGGGCTCGGCCCTGGTCATCATCAATTTTCCTGAAAACAGAAGGACAAGGCCCAAAAATAACTACCGAAATCTCAAACAGTCTGTATTAGTAAAAGCTTACGGCAAGAGAAATGTTCAGACATTACTAAAGTATAATAGATAAAAATCAAACACAATTTTTAAAAGTGAAAATCCAAACTATTTGGTGCATTCAGCTGCAACTTTGTGCTGCTTTACATAATAGGTAAATGATCTGACGAAAAAAACCCACATATATCATAAATAATGGTACACATAGGATATATCTTTATACTAGCACAATGTCAAAATTCCTTACCCATAGACATCAAAACAAAGAATGAGAATTCCTGATATCTAATGTATCTAATGTATATATATAATAATATGCTACTAACTTGTAAGCCTGAGACAGAGACCAAATGGCGACCGCACAATAAATTGTATCACGGACATGAGAAATTCTGTTGGTGTTTTGTTCTGATCCTATTGACGGAAATAAGGCAAAAGTCGGGCTCTGATACTGGAGGATCTGCCTCTTCACTGAAATACGAGGAAAGAAAAAAAATCTATCATTAGCTTTCAAATCTTCATACATTCATAACTTGCACATCATTAGTGAGGTGCACATCAATTCTAGAACTAAAGAAACTGGCAGAAGCATAGAGGAAGACAAGTGTTATACAGCATCACTTCAACTTATCGAGGGAAAAAACAATGACCATGTGAACAAAGAGCACAAAATATTAGAAAACATGTAGACAGAAATAAAGAAAAAATGTCTTTTAAAAAGGGAGGCACATTTGGAGGACCACAATTCTTAATCAGGTAAGCAGACTCCCTTCTTTAAAATCTCTAACTACAAAATCACACAAAACTTTTGAGAATACATACGTAGCCACTCTTTCTATCAATGAATTAGCTGTATTTGCATCAGCCCATCAGCATAAAACAAAATTGCAACAAACAAAGCATGTCCAAAAATGGGGTGTTCGAATGAAAACTTTCTGAAGGACTAAAGAAACACTAAAAATTCATAAAAGAAACTGAAACCATACTCACACAACATATAATATACATCTAATTTGACACTCAGTGCGGGTGGTAACTTTTCCTTTGAGCCTGTGGCTAAAAACCTTGAATCATAAACTTGTTTCGTGGTTGGCACTGCCATTGTTTCTTTCATCCTTTAGAATTTCTCCTGCTGCTTTACTGCCTCATTGACAGATACTCTTGGGGGGAAACAAAGCACATCTGCAAAAACAAACGGAATCCTGTACAAGAAAGAAGTTGCATCAGACGCAAACAAATCATGATTCATACATTTAGAATCTAGATACACAGCAGAAACACCCCTCCCCCCCCCCCCAAAAAAAAAACAGAGAAAAACTTGTATAAAACGCCAACATGTTTTCTTCATCTTTCAAATTATCCTTTGCTTGCTATTTCATATCTTTCCCTGCTACTTCACACCAGGAATCATGCCCATGATTGAAGATTCATCTTTCTATTTATTTCCAACTTGTTTCTGTGGTAAGATGACAGCCCATCAAAAACTACTGAGTATCTAAAACTTCATTTCCTTTTGAAGACTTAAAAAAATAAACAAAGTGGCTACCCGTACTCGTGTACGGCGACATCGACAGGCTACCCGTATACGAGTACAGCAACATCGACAGGCTACCCGTATTCGAGTACAGCGACATCCCGTATTCGAGTACAGCGACATCGACAGGTAACCGTATACGAGTACAGCGACATCGACAGGCTACCCGTATTCGAGTACAGCGACATCGACAGGCTATCCGTATTCGAGTACGGCGACAACGATAGGCTAGCTGTACTTAATGATGGATAGACTGATAGAAGGCATAAAAAACTGATTTGTAAATAAGATTTTACTTTGTAATACCTAGATCTAGAGTAATATTCGGGCCTACATACATGTATTTGTATTTGAGTTTGAGAGGAATTCAGGTGGACCCTTGACCAATAATAAGTATAGAACGAGGCTTCACTTTATCAGAAGCGTGTGTGGCTTAGTGGTAGTGTCCTGGCTTGTTAATCCGAAGGTTGTGAGTTCAGGTTAACATGGTGTTAATTGATACAGGTCCTGACCTAGCTATGCCTAGTCAACTCTTAATAGGCCGCTCTGTACAAATCATGGCATAGTCATAGTCCGCATAGATCTAGCCTCTGGGGTAGGCCTATATAGGCCAACACCGCCCCTCTGTATCAATTAACACCACATATTAATGCCACAATTATAACTGATACACAGTCACTCTGTAGCAATTTACATGGCGTTAATTGATACAGAGTCACTCTGTAGCAATAATAAAACAATGCTAAAAGAATTCTTTATGAGAATATTTTCTGAATTTTCAAGGAGGCAATGAAAAAAGTAATAAAATATGCTTTCTTTTTTTTAACACTTTGTAGTCATAAGAATATGAACAAAAAACCCTTACGGTCACACGCAACCAGCCATGACATAATCCAGCTTCTTCGGCATGGCCAACATATGCGCTAAGTGACTGGATGGGCAAATTTGGGCACCTAAGGTTACTAGAATAGGTCTATATATGTTTTAGTTGTAACACTAGATTCAAGAACCCCATATCGGGTAGGCTACACAAGAATGGGGGTGTATATATAATAGTACAAAAATAGGAGCACCGGGACAATGGACTGTCTGCTCCAATTTTTGCGACGCCCCTATATTCTTGTGTCCCGAATGGGAAATTCAGAGTGTCAAAAGTCAAACTAGGTCTTCCTCATCTTAAGAATGCCAAAACCAGTGCAACTAAGATCCCGATAATGATTCAAAATAGCAGTATGCAGAGACATCACCTTCATCAATTAACATCAACTTTATCCAATATAAATTATAAATGGAATCCAACTGCCAAGGTCCAGAAAAGTGACCAACCAAAGAAGCAAAGACGTTGTTTAAGTTGAAGTCTATGAGTAAGTAGGCCTACAACTAGACTAGTACAACTACAACTATATTTTATGATCCTTGCCTTGGATTTGCCTTCGAACTTGGTCTTGGATTCTGATTAATCTGATTCTGATTAATCAACTCTCTAATTTAGTCTCTAAGTCTATGTTCCATGCCCCTTGCTGGGCCTGGGGTGTAGATCAAGAAGATTTAGATTAGATCTAGATCAATTTCAACTAAGATTTTCAGAGATAGGAAATAAGAAGATTGAGTCCAGAAGTAGGGCACTTCTCATGGATTGTGGTCCCAATATATATATTATATATGTAAACAAAAGAAACGAAAGTCAAGTTTGAGTATCGATATTGCCCTGGTATCGAAGAAGAGTTATCTACTCATTATTGTTTGTCCGGGGGGGAGACCCCCTCAATCCCCCCCCCCCCCCCCCCAATCCCTTACGAGTGGTCCGGTATTATTCAATCTTCCCTAATTCTGATTTTCAATTTTTTTTTAAATGCTATTGCTGGGATAAGTTTCCTCCTGGTCTCACGCTTAGCTCACTCCTTCGATACCTGGGCGACATTAATTCAACCCGAACTTTAGGTTAGGCCTAACTAAAACGAACAGAATACAAAATCACAGGGGCCACAACCCCGGAGGAGTGCCCAGAAGTAGACCAAGACATAGTCTATATAGAAATCTAGAGTGGGATGCACAATGCTAGTCGGCTGTTTTTTCGACTAAATGCTCCATTCCATAAAAGCGTAATTTCGATATGTGAGTAA
>JAUKPP010290645.1:0-10198 GCA_032273245.1 Phyllaplysia taylori
ATATGTCATAGATGAGCCTGGCCTGCAACTGACAAAACATGTCAGTGGACGCGCGGCCTAAGAAATGGGTTATTTATAGAAGCTCCAGGGAAACAGAGAAGGATAAGACTATAAGTCAGAATAGAGATTCACATAATCTTATTGCCACTCGTACCAGCGTCTCTGGTGTAATGCTTAGGCTTTTCGACTATTGCGTAGAGGACGAGAGTTCGATCCCCACTTTGGATGAACATCTCCGCCTCTCTGCTGGGATGTTGGGCCCCTCTCAGCCTGGTTTATGCTTAAATAGCCTCACAGTGTTAAGGGGGCGTGATACCAAGTCAAGGCATTGCCACTACATGTACCTGCCTAACTACCTACCCGCCCATCTATCTCATTATACTATGCATCTACATATATCAACATCCTCCTTCTGTATGTCTCTTTTGTCTGCCCTTATTGTTTTCCGAGAACGCTACTTATCCGTCATTCATTCTTTCTAGATAGGGCCTTCTTTCCTCATGCTATTTGTTTCGCACACAGGTTGGCTAAAACAGCCAAAGATGCTGGCTCCTCTATTAACAACTAACTTTAAACTTACTATTCCAACACAGTTCGTGGATCTCATTAAGGCGGTGGTGTATAGCTGTTGTTATGTTGTTGATTGTTGTTGTAGGTCAGATGAAAAATGAAAAATGCAGTTATATTGGGTCAGCTTGAGGGTAGAAGTTGAATCAATTCAAAAAGGGTTTGGCTTGTCATATTTTTCAAACTCGACATTCTCCACCCGAAAACTACCTCAAATTTGCAGAAATAATTAATGTTGGTTCGCCATTACAATGAGATCTCAATTCACGACACTGTTTTATTCCTTTATCATCTTTATTCTTTATTATATTGCTATTGTTGCTACTGTTGTTATGTTGTTATCGTTGTTGTTATCATGCCATCAACATTCATGTCATTATCATTATTGTTGGTACTATACACAAACATTGTATTTCTTTCTTTTTTTTTCCTTTTTTTTTATCATAGTTGGATGAGAAATAGTAAGATCATTTTTCAAGATTAGATACAAACTGAACTCAGTATTTTCAAATGTCTTTCCTATTTCTTCAGAAACCAAGACATCAGCCAAGAGATAGGGGATCCACCAGCTACAGTAACTGCACGTTGGATGGAGCTGCCTTGTCGACATCGAAGTACAACTCCATTAGCACGTCATCATTCTATTTCACTCCCAACAAAAACTGCAGACCAATATATGTGATTATGTCTAAGTCAGACTGACAGGAAGTTCTCAATAGTAAAAGACCGTAAAGCAAAAAGTACTTAGGTCCATTTTAGCACATTTTCATGCATTCATTTCCTCCCCTCAAAAATCTGAAAACCGGACTGAAATACTTTTACTTTCTGCTCGGAGCTATCCAATGTATTAATCAAAGACACAAAGATAGCCCATCAACAACTCAGGAGACATGGCAATACTATGTTAAGTCATATTAGTTTTCAATTTGTCTTTTTGTTGTTGTTATTTTGCAATTGGATAAAAGCATTCTGTTTGCTGGCCGTAGATGTCATTGAGAGCCAAAAGATAATTTGTCTTGAAATTTGTTTTTAAAAGATAAAAATCAATTATCAATTGACTTGACGAAATCAAAATATTTATTATAATGATCTCTACTAGAAAGCTCAGAGGGATTAAGTTACCATATCAAAATGTCTATTCTTCTTTTGTCTATTTAGGCGTTGTCACATCATCAGTCTTTAGGATTGTGATACTTTGTAATTCAAGTCTCTTCAGTAGATTTACTCTTAGTTTTACATCTATTTTAGTGTATGGGAGTGGAAAGTGATTTAGTCTTGCAATATTGTCTTGGAAGCAGTTGCTGTTATATTTATTCAGATAGATATTTGATTTGCATAATCTGTGTGGTGAGCGGTCTTTCCTGTCATGCAGCATATTCCTAGAAGTCCAGTTTATCAAACAATTTATCATTGAACTTTTCTAATTTGCATGAACAGTGGCGTGTTTTGTATCGTATCCATAAAGCTTGAAAATATATAACCTAGAAGTGCGTAGAATATACTGACATTATTTTAAGAGTGAACCTTGAGTGTATATTTCCTTGCTTGCGTTTAGTAATCCCCCACTCTTTGTTTCCTCTTTTTTATTCTCATGTCTCCCATCCTCTTAATATACCCACCGCCCCTATGTACCTCAATGAGCCAAAAAGATAAGTTAGTTCCTCTTTCATTTTATTTTCTGAGTGTTGTATTTTTTTCAACATACTACATGTATGACTTATAGTGTGACCATTTGTGGATGTTTAATGATGAAACACTTAATGTGTGAAATAAAGTGGGGTTTTTTTTTCTATTTCAGTGTACCCTTGTACCTAGGAACTCTCTCATGTATTCAGTGTAATGTTCTTGCTACGATAAGCAGAATTCATTTCCTGCCGTGGTCCGATTAAATTAAAGTGACATAGCGTAACTGCTGTCCCATTTTATTTTATTTTTTTTTTGGGGGGGGGGATTTGTAATGTCTTCAGCAAGTGGTTAAATGTGTCACTTTGCAAGCTCTCCAAAATGACAAATCCACGGGATTGTTAAACCGTCATAAAGATTGTGTTTGAAAACATATGAAGAAATGGGCACATATTTTCTGACGTCAAAAGTTTATGTGATGATGCTAATGAGAAAGTCTGAGGACTTTCGAAATCAACAACTATAATATTTTTGTTCTAGAAACTTGTAGAAAGTCCTCAATACTCAATTATTCTTTACTTGTCCAATTGTGCATAATATGATGATCTGTTTTCTGATACTGATATGGACATAAAGTGCTGATAAACAGCCATAGTTTTTATTCATGAATCGTTAAAAACCCTTTCCTGTAGACATCTGCATAGAAATCAATAATTGTGTAAAACTAAAGTACTTTTTTTGTACACGTACATCTGTACTCTGTGTAGATTGCATGTCATAGGAGTCCTACAGCTTCGCCTTCGCCGAGATGTGTGTTACTTTTGATGTTTCTCCTTTTGCTTTGAATCTCACATGAGCCAAACTGACTTCTCATTGAAGACAAGATTAGGGTTGTGCAGACTGCAATTTAATCAAAATGCCAACGTTTTGTTGTGTAAGTGGAATTAGTAGACAATCAATTTTGCTAATGAAATTTTATTGTTAAAAGGCCTAGGTTTTAATAGTTGTTGTATATTTCTATTTTAGTTGTTAAATATTCTGTTTTGCACGACATCAAGGATGTTAAAATCAAAAGTTTATAATCAGTAAATTAGTGATATGCACAGGGTCAAAGCATGTATATTTACATATCTTATCATGGATGTGTTGAAGCTTCTCGTGGCTCCCCTCACACCATGTTACACTCATATTTGAATTAAAACTGTAATTGCCTCTATGGATCTGAATATGACATACAGTTGAATCATTGTTACGATGACTGTCAAGTGAATTTTCTATTTTCCAAACTAGCAGCATTCTGCTGACAAAAGTTCTATTCTCTTCATTCATGTAGAATGAATACCTGACTATGTTGTAGGAAACGCTGGCAAAAGTTACACCACAGAAAACCTACAGAAACTGAGGTCTTTTTTTTTTAACTTGTAAGACTCCTGTGGTCATATTTGCAGTAAGAAACCAAGCTTTATATTGTAAAAATGGACTGCACCAGTACAAATTATGGTTTTATATTATATTGTATTTGTTTTTTGTTTTTTGTGTACATTTTAATAGAGGCATCAAACTGTCAGACAAAATGCCCATGCTGGCAATGACATGTCCATCTTAAACATCTGTTGTAAAACTCTACTTGTTCAAAGAAAAATATCCCATGCTGGCCTGTGGTAAGAGATAGGTCAAACAAATGTTGTACAGCAAATTCTTTGTTAACTGCTGTTATTCTTACTCGTAAAACTATTAAATTTGTAGACACACTCGCTACAAATCCTTTGACACTTTACCACACAATTCAGAGTTCTGCATCTAACTGAATTTGAACCCTCAAATCCATAGTGTCACTTTTGATATTTTTAAAGAGATTTTATGGGGATGGAGATGGCGTCGGCGTCCATCATAAAGTCAAGATGCTGTTGGTCTCTTTTTATAGAAAGGCCTTATTGTCCTGAAAATTTTCTTTTAGTGATGGTTTTCATAAACTGCTGATTTGAAGCAATTATATGAAAGTCTTTAAAGTTTTCAAAGAAAAGTCTTCAAGCAAATGTTTGTAAAGATTTTAATTATTTTTTTTAGTCAATTGTTTTTCTGTTCTCAAAATGTTTTTCTTTCTCTTACAAAATTGGAAGAAATGCATCTGATGACCTTTTTTTACTTGTTTTATAATGTTGTTCATATTCTCAACAAAACAGCAATTATGCCAATGCTCCCTGTAATTCTATTACTATGAAAACACAGATATGAACATACAAGTGTTTAAAAAAACAACACACATAACCTATTTTTTGTTTTATGTACATATTTTGCAAGTGATTTATTTTCTTTTTTCATTTCTTTTCTTTGTTCATATAAAAAATGTTTGGTGCTTTATCTTTTTCTGTTCTGAACCTGTAAAAATATATAAGTTCTGAATACAAGAAATCAAAATTAGCAAAAAGATTTTGTTAAACGGTGAAGCCAAAGAAAACATGTTTGATTTAATACATCATTCTGCCAAACAAATGCCACTCCTTTATTGTTTGAGTTTCTGTATTTTTAGATAGTTTATACATTTTGTACTGGATGTTGACGATGATCAAATAAGGCAGGTGTTGTGATGGACAATAATTGTGGTCTATATAAAGCAGGGTCAGGTCTATTCTTGTTTTGCAAGTGGTTGGGTTTGTGGTTTCGCCTGTTTTTCATTGTTTTCTGTTTGTTCTAGACACATTGAGATTATCTTTAGAGATTTTGTTCACTTGCCTGAAAAGGAGCATGAAGCAAATCCTATTCACTTTGGTGACTACGCTTTGCCCCATGAATGTAGTTTTGAAAATTGATGTCGCTTCTTGAATTCATTGTGTTCCTGTCATTTTGCACAATGCAATATTTCTGTGTTAGACTTTACATTATATCAACATGGTTCACCACTTGCACATGTAGTATCAGTACAAGTAGTACTAGTATTTTAGGGGACTAGCGCTATGATGTAGTCACTTCTACCACTGCTTTATGTGTTACTGTTGCCCCATTTTGCTATGCTGATAGAGGTACCTGTAAATCGCAACAGGTAAAGCCAAGTTTACAGTTGCTCACATGTTTATTTGAGGTTTGCAGCTGCAACTTGTGTCTATAATCAGTAAAGGTTAACTTTCTGAATGTCTGTTTAAAAAATCTATGAAATCGTAGCTCTATTGCTTCTTTCGAATGCTATTGGCGCTTAAGGTCTCTGTCTAAATAAGATGTTGATATGCAAAACCTGCAAAGTAACATAGTGTCATATAAACATATATGTTGCCCTGTGCAATACATAATGTGCTTACGTTCTTTTTAATGTCAAACATCAGTTTAAAAGTTTTCTGTCAGTTCATGGATTTAGGTGAGAAGTAACAGAACATTTCATTTTCCTCATAATGGCTCAAATAGGTGTAGATGGTTTTGCATCTCATTGTTTCAATATTTCAGCGATTCCTCATTTTCTCAAACCACATTTGATTGTTGTTGTTTTTTTTATGAAAATAATTCTATTTCTTGCACGAAATAAACACATTTTTTGGTGACAAATTTTGTATCTTAGAAAATGTCTATACATGAGCTAATTTTGAAAAGTATTTCAGCTAGAATAACTTGAATAAGACCCATAGATCTTTACAAGACAGTGAGCTAAAATTATCTAAAAGTAACTTGGGCAAAAACTGTGACTAAATGCTTTCATCCTCTGGCTCCGTGTCAGAGCTGGCTTATCAGACTGAATCTGTTGTGTTTCTTTCCTCTGTTGATTCCATTCCAATGTTCTCTTTGACACTGTGTATGTTGCACACTCCGTCACAGGTTGTTTTTCAATCCGGGTTGATATGTGTTGTACGTTGTTTATGGTGAGGTGAGATACCAAAGTGGACATGGGAGAAAGTATCTTCTCTGTTCTGGGCATCATTTAAGATTTGTTTTATTATTACATGTGGTTTCATATTCACTCAGGTGGCCGCTTTTTGTTAATTTTATTAGGTTTCCTTTAAAATTATTATTAGCCTACTTGTAATAGGCCTACATTAAAATTCTTTTTGGCTGGTTTCTTTGTATTTTTTTTATTTTATTGTTATTTTGTTGATGTTTATACTCAGGTGGCCACTTTTTTTAAATTTTCCTTATTTTTAAAAAATATTATTGCTGTTATTATGATTATTATTTGTAATACATATTTTTCAGGATGGTTTATTTTTAATTTTGTATTTTCATGTCATTGTGTCAACTTTATAAATGTACAATGCTGCATCTCATTTCCTGGTCCCGGTACCGTTATCATGTTAAATCCATTCTCATGTTTATGCACAGTGTATACATTCACAATATACCTTATGCTGATGATGGTCATTTTTTATGATTACCTTTTCATTTTTTTGGTGCTTTTGTGTGTGTTTGTGTTTCCGTGATGTTTATGTATGTGTCTGTGTGTGTTTGAATATATTTTAGGGTAATTCTGTCTCTTTGAAACTTACTCGTAATTTCCTACAGTTCTACCTTTTCATTTTAGCCCACATTTTGCGTAATTAGTGATAGCGATATTAGTGGTAATTTCTGTCTTGGTACCATTATACTTTCCAAAGATGTTTAGAAAAATTGGCACAGTGTTTTGGCCACAAATATCGTTGAGTATGTCAATATTTTGTTGATTTAGTTTCTTTTTTGGCGGAGTTGTAAGGATTTTATGGAGATCACTTTTTTGTGTGTCACCCTTAAAGTTCAGAAATTGTATGAAAGTTGACAGTAAAAAAGGGTATGTGCAAAACGAAATGTTTTACATTAGTATAGAAATTTTTGTTTGGTACAAATTCATGCTGTATTTCATGAATTATTTCGCAATGTTGTACACATTCAAAATGGATTGAAAATCATTTTAAATTTATTTTATTTTACCAAAAATATTTGAATAAGCCTGAGCTCAATGAAAAATTTTGTTCTGTTTCATTTGGAAATCCATCTTTAATTGGATGTTAATTCTGCGTGCATTAAGAGATTATTTTTACCAAAAGAGATTTTAAATATAATATCTTATTAACCATATTTACTTTTTTGTACTCATGACTTTAAATTTTTACTATTTTTTATGATAATATTTTTGTATTTGGTGTCCCTTATTTTTTAAATAAATTGTTAAGTACAATGTCACTGACATAGTTACAGAAGCGTTAAAATTATTGATGGATGAAGCTGTAGGCGCACTTACGTTACATCTGATTTTTCTTTTATATGACAAAATAATTTTTGCTATTGAGATGAGCGCAGCACTAATTTTGTTGCTGCATTTATTATTCTATTTCACCATTGCTTTACTTGAATTTTAGGTCTGAAAACATTTTGATCTGGGTAAATTGGGCCAAATGGATACATGATTTATTGTTTCTTTGAGATTTGTTCAATCTTAGAATTTTTTTAATTTGATCTGTATTGCATCATGTTGGTTTGTTGGGACCAATGATTTCTAACTGAAATGTTCTCACATGATTTTTTCTCATGAATACAGCTGATGTACATCCATATGGTAGACAGATTAGTTTGGAAAAATATTGTTTTTTATTAAAATTTATCTCCCTCTTTCTCATTCTTTTTTTTTACCTTTTAAGACATGTAAGGGTATGCTTGACAGCTGTTTTTACCCTCTCTGGAAGCAGTTTCTGTTGTTTTGTTGTTGTTTGCTATTTACAACTGTCACGTACTTCACAATCTATGGTGCTCTGGTAATGAACTATTTTGATCAAATCTGTACACAGGAAGTGAGAGTTTATCTCATGAGCTTTGCAACGCTATCCAAAGAGAACGACTTTATAGATCTTTTCTCACTTTGTCTTTGCTATTTGCTGTTCTTCATGGCATTGACCGTGGTTTATCACTTGCTTGTTCTTTCATCATATTGGAACCATGTCAATGATTTTTTTTATCTGCTCTCCCTTCTTTCTTGAATGCCTTTCCACTGAGTTTCTGTTCACAATGTATTTTATTTCTCTCTGCATTAAGAAAACCCAAATACATTAATAATTGATTTGCGAAGTCTGTCTAACTTTTTTGTTCTTTAGCCTCCATAAATTTGATACTTTAAAAATCCTGTCTATTAATTTCATCTCTAGGAAAACAATATGTCAGGACTTACCTTAATCTTTGCACAGCCTCTGAAATGTAGAAATGTTCAGTTCCAAAACACAAAATATTATTTTACACAACTTGAATTTATCAAATATTATGAGGACATTAGTAAAATGTTTTCTGGCGGCTTCTTACCACCAACTTGACTTGTGTCATTTACACCTGCTCTATGTCGTAATTTATACCAAAAGCTATTTAAAGAATATTGGTTCAAGGACGGCTCAAAAACTTTGCAAAACTTGAAAAAGTGTCTTCGAATGCGAAATTGTATTTAGCAAAATGTAATGACGTCACAGCTTTGAATTAAGAAAACTTTTCCAACTTCTTTTAGCCTTTCATTCAAATTCAGTTTCCAATTAATATTTCCGAAGTCAATAATCTTCATAGGCACTTTAAAGTTGACAGGCACAGCTAGATGGTTTCTTCAAAGTGTTACTAGTTCTGATACTGATTTGCAATTGCGTGCAGGCCCACTGTACACCTCTGTTGTTGCTTAACCTTTTTATAAAATCTGCAAAATGTGTGTTGCCCAAACAGCTAAAGGAGGAGTTTTGATATTTCAGGTTACCTTTCAAAGAGTTTGAAATCTTCAAGTATGGTTTTCTATCAGCATTCTTCAGCTAAGGAGAGTTCTATTGAAAATCTTGTCAAAAAGCGCTTTTATTTCCTCATGCTTTCCTGCTTAACTTACCTGTGATGTTTCTGCGATCTCTTGTTGCATCGTCATTTTGTTTGTGATCAAATTATTGTTTTATCATATTTGTTATTAGATATCATGACGTTACATAAATATCCTGTATAAGTATAATACTGTTGATGAGCACTATTCATATTCATATTATAATTTGCACATGATACATAATACGCAGTTTTTTGGCATTCTTTTTTTTTATTCATTTATTTCATATACATTATTATTCCTGTCTCTCAAAGCTTTCTGTGAACTATTATGCGGTACAATATTGGAGCAATGTATCTGTCTTTCTGTAGCTGAAATACCCAGCACATGCTGTAGCATCAACTCTGAACTGAGCTACAGTTCATGGACGTTTTTGTTTTGTTTTTTCAAAGCATTTACTTCTAATCCCCCTCCCCCCTCCCCCCAACACATTATATCACCTAGTCATCTGTCATCTACTGGTTTTGGTTTATGATATCCTTCTATATTTTGCTTATTGGATTTGATTTTTTAAAAATTGAAATTAGTATGTACCACACCTCGTGAAAATATTTATTTCATTACTATCTAAACAATTAGTTATATGTTAATTGTCATGTTGTAGTGCAGTCGAAAATTAGATGTATATTAGTGGACGTTCTTACCCTTAGTCCTCGTATCCATGCTTACATGATATTAATCATTATTATATTATTATTTGTCAGCATTTATCGGTATCAACAGCTGTGAGAGTTTTTGTTTGTAGATTCGCCTATCCCGAGAATTTTGCTCCAGAATTCTTTGCTGTACATGTATTGTCTCTCGAGTTGTTGTTTTTCTGAATGTATCAATGAGGCACAAATTAAAAGTCCTAAGAGTTCTTTACACTTGGTGTTTTGGTTCTTGTTTTCTTTTTCTGCCATTCGTGATCGACACTGTGGTGTAATTGGTTAGGCTCTTCACCTATCATGCTGAAGACCCGAGATCGATCCCGCGTGCGGCCGATCTGCATTTTTTCCAGCTGGAATTTCTTCCCTCTCATCCCGGGTTGGCCCTGACACGCAGGATCGAAGTAGCCCATCTCTTAAAGTATCCTACTGTGTTGCAAGGGACGTAAAACTCGTAGCCAAACGAACCAAACTGCCATTATTGCCTTGCGTTTTTCCTTTGCTATCAATGTGTTATGCTTTACAAAAACATGAAAGAGGCAACCAAAAAAGAAAAGAAAAGTAGCAATAACCC
>JAUKPP010290656.1:0-10198 GCA_032273245.1 Phyllaplysia taylori
TGCACTTGTAAATGCAATATTAGCGTCATTTCTGCGCGCTAAAAATCGGGGTCTATTCGCGCAAACTGGCGCTGTCGTGCAATGGGTTCTTGGACTTGGTTGATTTTGGTACTAGAAAAAACTTAAATGAATGAGAATTAATCGTTTGAAAAAAGAATGTTTTTTTTTTTTTATCTCTAACCGTCTTTGAGTTATTTCAGTTTAGAATCGATCAATATAAAAAAAAAACACCCTGTATATTAGAATAAGTGGACTTAAGTAAGGACAAAAGAACACTTTAGTCCCTGACTGACTATTATGCTAGAAAACCCCAGGGTAATTTTTTCTTACAGTGCACTTACGCAGCAGATCTGCCTCCTCGTTTCGGGAAATCCGGCTGCTTTTTCTATTTTTATTAAGTTTGAGGCATCTCTATTTGCTACACAAACAACACCAACAACGTTTATTGCAAGATGAAGGAAGCAGTGCGCAGAGTTTCTACGTAAAAAAGAAAGTATGTAACGCATGGCGGCAATTCGTCTACTTTCAATGTTAGATCCAATATGGAAAAACTTCTATAAAATTTATGTTTTCTAAAAATCAACGGTGCTGAAGATGGTAACATTAAATTGCAATTTGATGATAACGAGTACTTTTTGGGACAAGAAAAACCAGTGTCTGAGTATGCGTGTGTGTGTGTATGTGTTTGAGAGAGAGAGAGAGAGAGAGAGAGAGAGAGAGAGAGAGAGAGAGAGAGAGAGAGAGAGAGAGAGAAAATATCAAGACAGAAATTGTTACCCCAAATTTCCTGTAAAAAGGACAAATAAAGATTATCTTATTTTATCTTATCTTATCTCTTGTCAACAACATATACACATATTTACGTGTTGAAAATAGCAAAGAATCCTTGAAAATATGTTAGAAAAGATACGTCTAAAACTTTTGAAAATAGTTTGCATAGCGTTTCTCAATCTGCAACACGAGATAAAAACTAAGCTAAAGTGTCATGCTGAACGGGAAAGCCAGACGATAATTTTCGCTGATAATGTTGCAACTTACTCAGGTTGTTCGCAAGTTTACTTTTGAAGCGCGGAGAGTTTATCTACTTGATGCTTACATCACTGCCAAAAAGGTGCTGAAAGACGGCCATTTTTGTCTGCGATGTCTTCCAATGAGCACAGAAATTATCTCATTAACCATATGACGTCATGAAGTTATGTGTACAGGTCACAGAGGCTTAGAATGTAATATGGATTCGGAAATTTTATATGTGAAACACCTTGTTCTTTCTTCTTTATAGGTGGATAATACGCTAAACACCAAAGTCTTGAATTTTGAAAACGTTCGTGGTTCACATTATAATTCCGTTCATTTTGCAACTAACCACCTCTCAAATGAATACAAACTATAGCTAACGACAGAAAAAAATTTAAAAGTAAAAGGCACCAAATTGCTGGTACCGAAACTCCAAATTATAGGAGGAAATTGTATATTATGTTGGGAGGGGGGGGGGGATCATTAATTACAAATGTAGGCCTATATTGTGACTCGAGGAAATGTATATTGCTATTGTGACTCGAGGAAATAGAGAAGTTATCACTTTACTGAATCCACATCCTTCTATTAGTGGATCCAAAGTGGTTCTAAGTAATATGTTTCCTGTCACCATGCCTATTCAATTATTCAAACTAGAATATGGATAACTGGATAGTTGAAAATATCAAAATATTTTAATGTTCATTAGGTTAGTTTTTGGTTTGGTTACCAGTTTTACGTCCCCTGCAACACTGTAATGTCATTTAAGAGACGGGCTACTTCGACTCTGCCTTTCAGGGCCAACCCGGGCTGAGAGGGAAAACATCCCAGCAGAAAAATTCCCAGATCGTCCTCGATCGAGGATCGAACCAGGGTCTTCCGCATGCAAGGCGAAGAGCCTAACCATTACACCACAGCGCCGGTATCACATCCTTCGATTGTTGGATCCTAAGTGGTTCTAAGTAATATGTTTCCTGTCACCATGCCTGTTCAATTATCCAAACAATAATATGGATAACTGGATAATTGAAAATATCAAATTATTTGAATGTTCATTGGGAATGCAAATCATTTTATCCAAATATAAATTTAGCTTTCATAAGAATGATTAATTGCTGAACTTGTTGCAGGGAGTGGTGCCGTTGATATGACAGTCTGCGCGACCGTCATTTAAATGACATCACAGTGTTGCAAGAGACGTAAAACTGGTAACCAAAAGCTCAACTTCTCCAAGGTTTTATCAGCTATGAGTTGTTTTGGAGAAAAACTGGTATGGAAAGAGGGATAAGAATTTGTCGTGTCGGTTTTGTTTGGTCCTTTCTGTGTACCCACCTGATCTATCCGCTTGCATCTATATAGACTTAATTACCTACATTACCATCCCATTGCTGCTTTGGTTTCCAGTTTTACATCCTCTGCAACACTGTATGGTCATTTAAGAGACGGGGTCCCATCGCCTTCATGTATCGACTTAAACACATTATCTTTTCTCTCCTATTCTACCTTGTATACATTAGTTTCAAGTTCATTGGTTGACAAACTATAATACGCAAAGTTACGCCGTGTTCATTTAACTTTGCGCCCGAGAGAAGTTTTCTTTTTCAACGGTATTTCACTCTCTTCCTATCCCCTTCCCTTGCTCTCTCTCTCTCTCTCTCTCTCTCTATCTATCTATCTATCTATCTCTCTCTCTCTCTCTCACACACACACACACACACGCACACACACACACACACACGCGCGCGCACACACACACACACACACACACACAAACACAAACATTTCGATATCAAAGGTCTTTTGCTAAAATATGTCGCATATTATGCGAACCTACACAATGGCGCGGACTCTTGTACAATTGTCTGTACTTGCAAATAATGATTTCTGTTTCTCTTTGCCAAACATGACCAAAATCAATAGATTAATGGCAACGGGAAGGAAGGCCGCCCAATTAAACTATTTCTCGCAGCTTTCCCGGGCAAAGAAAAAGAGATTTCACGATTTACCAGGTACAAGGCATGACAGGATAATAATTTTGAAACCACTCGTACATTTAGGGCTTAGCGCGGCCTGGGGTCGATGTTCTGTGTCAGTGATAATGGTAATACCTTGTGAAAGCATACATCCGCTAAAGCGGCTATTTGGCGTATTGGGAAATTGCTCCGGCCAGGTTTCTTTGTAGTAATTGATGTATGGAAGCACCAGCTTTAGACAGATAAGAATATCGTAGCTTTGCATTTTTGGTATGGATTGTATTAAAGTATAAATTGCTCCGGCCAGTTTGCATTGTAGTAATTGATGTATGGGAGAACCACGTTTAAGTCAAAATGTATCTTAGTTTTGCAATTTTTTTGTAAAGACTTTATTAAAGTATAAATTGCTCTGGCTAGTTTGCATTTTAGTAATTGCTCTATGAAAGCACCAGCTTTAGGCCAAACTGTATCTTAGCTTTGCCCTTTTTTGTATACTCTGTATTAAAGTACAATTCTGTCGTTTGCACGGAAGAAAATAGTTGACACATATGGCATGATATTTAAGTACAGAATCATATTATATTTTTTATTCATGCCCTAATTTTGAAGGTCCAGTCCAGCGTGGGCCCTTCTGAGCTCATAACACCCCCCCCCCTCCCCCGCAGCACGCAAATGACAACCCTCTGGAAAGCTTAAGCCTGATTGAGTGCTTAAGTAAAAACCAAAACAAGAAGAGGCTAAAACAGCTGAGGCTGGCACCCCTATAAACAACCCACTCCTTACAACAACTACCCCCCCCCCCCCCCCCCACACACACACACATCTTTTTAGAACAAAATAAAGCCCCGCAATTCTCCTGAAATCGCGACATCTTATCAAGATACCAAGCTGAAAACCGCATCAACTCGGCAAAGTATAGAAAATTGAGCTATAAAATGGGGTTGACAGAGATCTCCATTGTTCCTAGGTGTGAAAATCAATACCCAAGGACAGGGAAGCTGATGTCGATTTGGGCTTGCAGTACATTAAGATGGCAGTCACTGCTACAGGCCCTGGGGATAGGACTACCCGATTATCTGGATTGTCAGCCCTTTGGCAGTAGCTGTTCTGGAAATACCAACCGCATTGTTCGGGCTTTGCTTTGAGCAGCCATTTTATATTGAGTGCTTTCTCCAACTAGGTATCAGCGTCTGTGGTTTAATCACCAGCTGAATTCGTGTTTTTCTCTCAAATCTAAGTATCTTGCCAGGTGAAAATGTGATCTCAACTCACCTGTTTAAAAGGAAACTGACACCTCCCCCCTTCCCTCGCACACATACACACAATTGATTGGCAAAAAAAACGAACTTGAAAGAAACAAGAACAGAATGATTAGGCTCTTTGCCTATCACACAGGAGACGGGAGTTCGATCCCCTTATTGGACAAATACTTCCTGGTCTCTGCTGGTATCTTGTGTCCCATCAAATCTGGGCTAGCCCTGACAGGCAGGGTCGAAGTAGCCTGCCTCTAAATCTAAAACGACTTTGAGTTTTAAAAACAATCAAAACCTAAATAATATCAACTGCGTGCCGTTATTTTCGCATAAAAATCTTGACAAACATTTGTGGTGCTGTAATGAAAAAAGAGCTTCCATCTGTCGCCTTATTTGCATAAATATCTATTCTAACCATGAGACTTTGGAAAAAAATCTTGACGTCTTTGAACTTTTGGTGTTGCACTTGAACTCTCTTGGATTATCTTCAAAAGATCTTTATTTGTGTGACGTCAATACGTTCACCAGTGGCTAAATCACACGACCAATGAGTTTCTATGACGTTCAGAAAATGAAATCCGCGGTAAAAACCCTTAGAATCTTCTGATCCTACTGCTAATGACAAATAAAGCTAATAATGAGCTGGGCCATAAAACAAGCAGACTTAGCATAAATACAACCTAAAAAAGGGATGATGGTATAAAGAAGATTTCGCCCAGAGATGTAGGGACTGACAACTGACGCACGATATGAGGCGTGATGCTTATCCCTATTTTTATGGGATGGGGGGGGGGGGGGGGGTACGCTGCTTGATAAGATAATATAAAATAAAATATACTTTATTATTAATCCACGAGGGAAATTTTGGTTGGTTTACCAGTCAACATTGCAAAGACGTGGCACAGACATGGAAAATGTACACTATACGATCACTCAAGGGATGCACGATGTCACAACGTACACTTTACTCACAAAAGCGAGCATACATACAGTTTGTATTTTTAAGTACTTCAACTCTCTCTCTCTCCCTCTCTCTCTTCCCCTCCTTCTTCTTTTCTCTCACCTTTTTTCTTCGCTCTCGTCCTCTCTCCACTTCGCTCTGTTTCTTTCGCTCATTTACTCCCTCACTCACTCACTCCCTTACTCACTCACTCGTCTCTCTCAAACCTTACCCTCATTTTCCACAGAAATCGGAGAACGTAATGTACATAGCCATGGGATATCATTACATGTATTAACAAACAAAGTTCAATCTGTTTCAGATGGTCACGCCCTAGATTTTAAATATCAATAACCTTACAGAAGAAGGGACGAAACTGTTTTTATATCTCTCTGTCCTTGAAGCAGGCTGAATCATAAACGGTAGTAAATAAAAACTAAAAATGGATGATGGAAAAGAGGATTTCACTCAGAGAACGATACGTTGGAAGCTTACGCACAATATGACGATAGGATGTGATTTCTCACCCAATAAGCTGGGTCTCTAAAAGAGCCAAAGAACCGGCGCGGTGGTGTAATGGTTAGGCGCTTCGCCTATCACGTAGAGGACGTGAGTTCGAGGCCCGAGTGGGGCAGTTTGTTTGATAGAGTATATCTCCGTTTTTCTGCTGGGACAATGTCCCTCTCAGCCCGAGTTGGCCCTGACAGGCAGGGTCGAAGTCGACCGTCCCTTAAATGACCTTATAGACGTTAAACCCAAACCAAACCAAACCAAAAGAGCCAAAGATGCTGGCGTCTCTATATAAACAACTAACTCTCTCTGGTTTCAGGGCAATGCAGTAAAGGAGGTGTGCATACCTAAGATGTCACTCACGCAAGATTAATATTGGCAGGGAACATAAACATACCATGGGGCTTACATCTCTTGTATCGCAGATTAGCACAGGTACTTAGCGAATATTAGAAATAGAAGTCGCAAACAAAAGAACAACAACAACAAAAAAAAATACCATATAATATTTTCACATTAAACTACTTTCTATATTATGGTGTCATGAAGGATTTTGTCTTTTAGTATGTTTAAGTAGGCGTACTGTTTTCCTTCAAATATTTTAGTCACGAGGTTTAATGTATAATGTCGGAATGAAGACAACGAAGCAAACAATCGAGAGTCTAAAATGCGAATAGAGTTAATGAGCAGATACGAGAAGAGCAGATGTGTGGAGGGAGGGGGGAGGGGGGCGAACTAAACAATGAGCTTAGAAGAGAAAGAAGATAAAAAAAAAAATACACCCAAGATGACTTATATCTACTGACTACGTTGGTTGTTACTTGGTTTTAGTCAACACCACATAAAAATAGGCGGGGCGCTTTACCACTCGGCCACAGCATAAACACGACCATAAGCCTACTAAGTTGGACCAGAGAGTCTATATTTTGAGAGGAGAAACGAAGCCTCTAAACACGAATATGGGTCATATAATCGAAGTGCGGTTAACAAAATGAAATATTATGGCCAGTGGAATGGTTAGCCGCGCTTGGTAATTGTAATCCGCGGCCACGCTCGCAATGCACTGTTGTCACGAGGCGTTTCCCCTCTCAATATACAAACTCTCTGGTTGGACGCACGGACCTTGAAGTTGAAGCTCGTGTTATACTCTTTTGCTTGGCATGCCACGATTCGGATTCTGAGAGGGATTGAAATAAATTGCTGCCACCCACAACCAGAGCTTTGGGGATATCTCCCCCGGGGAAGAAGAACACTTAGTGCTCAACCCCGATATGCACCAACCTCTACACCTAGTGCATCGTACACCAGGCGTAGAAATGCTACGTTCAATAGACATGCTGTACTCAGAATAGTTCACAAAATTGCGTGCAAGAGGAAAGTATTAAAGTGCGCCCGAAGAGATAAAATAGTAATAATAGTAATGATAATAATAATCATAATAATAATCATAATTATAATCATAATAATAATGATGATGATATAAATAATAATAATAATGATAATAATACAGATAGAATAGTAATAATCATAATAATAATAAAAATGATAACAATAATAATAATAATAATAATGATAATAATAATAATAATGATAATTATGGTAATAAAAATAACAATAATTATAACAATATTAACAATAATAAACAGTATTATAGCACATTTCCCTACTCGAAAGCGGGCTCTGTGCGCTTTACAATTATTACCCTGCAAACCAAGTCATTCAGAAACCCTCTCAACTTCATGGGAAGCATACAGAACAAACTGTCATTTTACAGGGGCTAAAGCACTAACATTCGGACAAGACCATCTCTGTCTTTTACTAGGTACCCATTCATACCTGCGTGAAGTGAGGGAAAATTTGTATAAAGTGCATTTCCCAAAACACAACGTCGGACCCGAGCTGGAATTCAAACCCGCAACCTTCCGATTACGAGTCCAGCAGCCTGACTATTAGATTACTGACATCACTACTAACTTATTTCAGGTACTGCAAAGTTTACCCTGGAATTGAAGGTAGCATTTCTTTCTACATCTGGTAAAGGATAGACCAGGTGCATAGTTTCATGCATACGGGGCCACAGCTCGACAGAGTCTGAGCTCACCCGTGACCTTCGTAGTCTCTGTAGTTCTAAAAACATGTTCACGACGTCAAGGAAAATTAGACAAGACCGCACCTGAGGGTGCAGGTAAGGTCACGATGAAGATAGGTCTATAGGCATACTGAATTCACTGAGACTAAACGAAGTAGTGTCAGTAGGAAGTATCGTGCATGCCCCTTTTCTTACTATAGACAGTGTTTACTTTATGTTTGCAAGGAAAACAAATCATATTTTGTTGAAGCTTTGTTTTGGATCTACAACGCTTTACAACATTATAAGTTTGTGTAAGAAAAGGGATCTCAACCGGCGTTGTAATGTATTGGTTGGGCTCTTTATCTGTCATGTGGAAGGCCCGAGTTCGATCCCCAAGCGAGGACGATGCGGTTTTTTTCTGCTGGGATTTTTTACCTCTCAGCCCGGGTGGCCCTTACAGACAGGGTGGAAGTATCTGCCTCTTAAATAACTATACAGTGTTGCAGGGAACGTAAAACTGAGTAACCAAACCAAAATCAGCTGTTAACACCCTTTGCTGAAAAGAAATAGGTCGGAACTATTGAAAAAGGAAAACTACAAATATTCCTGGAAGCGAACAGCATACTAATGATAAGAACTTGGAACTTGGACTCAGCCTTCGATTATCGCTAAGCCTACATGTATTCATGGACAGGAAAGGGAGAAACGAACAATTAATGTTCTTGAGCGAAGAAATGAGCTTAAGGAAATAAGATTCTATGTGTGTGCCGGATACAAATTAATTGCTGCTCAGTCCAAGAGCTTTGGAGGTTCCCACTTCCCCGGGGGGAGGGCACTCAGTGCTCAACACTCAACGCTGCGCATGCGTGACCTTGGCAGGAAATGTGGTCCTTGAAATGAGAAAAATATAATTTGTAACGGCAACAAAGTGAAGCAAAATGGGGGAAATCCAAGCAGAAAAAACCCGCAGATGATCCACACGCGGGATCGAACTCGGGTCTTCAGCATGCTATCGAAAAGCCTAACCGTCGTCAGTCTTCAGTCTGCAATCATAGGTACATGGCAGAGTGTTCAGTAAAATGTTAAGCAAATGTAAGGCAACCGGCGCTGTGGTGTAATGGTTAGGCTCTTGGCCTATCATGCGAGGAGACCCTAGATCGATCCCCAATCGCGGACGATCTGGGTTTTTTCTGCTGGGATTTTTTCCCTCTCAATCCGGGCTGGCACTGACAGGCAGGTTCAAAGTAGCCCGTCTTTTAAATGACCTTACAGTGTTGCAGTGGACGTAAAACTGGTAACCAAACTAAACCAAATGTCAGGCATGCTCTCAAGAGGACGGAAAGAGCTTGAAATAATAAGGTTAGGTAGGCCTACGTAAGGGTGAAAAAAAGTTAATTACTTCCCACCACTTAAGATTCGGAAATATTCTCCCAAGAGAAGGGGGGCAACCTAGTGCTGAGAACTTATCGGGGCTCATTTTAGTGCATTTTCCTGGAGTTAAGGAAAAAAAAGATAAGAAAAGCTTAAAAAGTAAATAACATATAACCCATACACGCTTACACACACATAATAATAATAATAATAATAATAATAATAATAATAAAAATAATAATAATAATAATAATTGATAGCTGCACTTATATAGTGCATAATATTATCATCCCTTTCTCGAAAGCAGAGCCTATGCGCTTTACAATATATTATTACTACCCCAGCAGACCGACGTCGTCAAGAAACAGTCTATTCTAAACTTTTGGGACGCGTACAGCATAAACATTACAATTGAACCCAATCTACTGGCAAACCTGTCTAAAACTACCACCCAATATCGAGAAAAAGTGGTCTTTTTTGCAGGTGGTCGTCTTGAATAGGTGGTTGCCTAATAACATCATTGACGTGGGTAAGGGTGAGGCGTTTCTACTAAGAGGGAATGTTTTTTTAAGCAATAGACCGTACAAAAGATATGGCAAAAAAGAATATATACATATTGTAGGCCTACACCAAAAGGCTTAATATAACGCTTAGTACTCTCCGCCTATAACCACCGTTGTGGTGTAATGGTTAGGCTCTTCGCCTATCACGCGGAAGACCCGAGTTCAATCCCGGCCGCGGACAACGTGCGGTTCTTTTCTGCTGGGATTTTTCCCTCTCAGTCCAGGTTGGCCCTGACAGGCAGGATCCAAGTAGCCCGTCTCTTAATGACCTTACAGTATTATAGGGGACGTAAAACTGGTAACCAAACCAAACCAATCTCCTCCTATACACAAAGTAACTCCAGCACAAATACACAATCACGTACAAACCGCACCTATAATCGTAGCAGGTGACGTAGGTAGGTGTATGACAGTGGTGCCAAAGATCTTATATATAAAGAGGGGTAAGCTCGGTCTGGATTAGTAAGCGGAAAGAGGGGAAAAAAATGTTCACGCAAAAGAGT
>JAUKPP010290667.1:0-19943 GCA_032273245.1 Phyllaplysia taylori
GCTTCAATGCACTTCATTAAAATACGAACCTGCAAGTAGATCTAGATCTAGGCCTAAAGACTTCAGCATTGAGTATTGAGCAGCTAATAAGAATCTGGTGTGCTAAGGACATACCCAGGGCAGTCAAAGGTCCTAGACATAAATGCACTTTAAAAATAATAAAAAAATTACACAGGAAGGAAATGCGCTAAAAGACACTGCCATTCTGCCATCTGCTATTTCAGGCGTAGGCCTTTAAATTGTAGTTGACAGAGAGGAGGAACAGGAGCTGAATCGAGTCCCACATTGGAAAAGACTGGCTTTTTTTTTTTTTTTCTTTGAAAAGGATTTGTTTGATTATCCGTCCGTTGCTTGAGCGAGTCAATGCACATGACCGACAACGGTCAGCTAGCAACTGGTAGGCTTATAAATACTTCAACCTATTTTGCCCAACTTCATTCTGTAAGATGCATGTATTTGAAATACATGTAGTTCGATACGGCCCTCGACATGACCTGTGCCTGTTTTGGATTAGTAAATTCTGATTGAGTGCTTATGTGAAAACCAAAACAAGAAGAGGCTAAAACAGTTGAGGCTGGCGCCTTTATGAATAACCCATTCCTAACTACAAAAAAAAAATTCATTCTAGAGAGAAACGTAGAAAGAGGGGCTCAGAGAAAGACACACACGCACAGAGAGAGAGAGAGAGGGAGAGAGAGAGTGATGACGGCATACACTACATTGCTTTGCAAAACGGTTGGACAGGTAGACCGAGTTGCTAGGCCCACTGGTGTGTTTCGTTTTTATGGAATGAAGAAAGAAAAGAAAAAAGAGCATGTGTGTGTGCTGACAGGATAGGCTTATAAGCCTAATTTGTTTGAAAATTCATTCGTTATAAAAATCTTGGAACGATTCTTTGGCAGTAAGCTAGGCCTACTGTATTTTTAGATGAATGCCAGTAAAATATAGGCTCATGCCTACATGGGCGGAGGGGTGTGTGTTAATAACAATAATAAAAAAAGAGACAGAAGTTAATAATCTGTCGGCCTGGCATAATATGAATTGACATGGGATTGAAATGACAGGCATAACCGCAGAGTGGCTTTGTACTTTGAAAAATCCATAAAGCAAAAACAAACTTGTCCCATGCAAAAATTAACGTTATTGTCGATAGTAGTAGGCCCACGTCACCAAGATCTACTCCTACAATAAGGAGCAAAAACATTAGGCGACATGACCAAAAAAGCCGAAATCTGAAATGCTAAACTACACGATCTGTCCACGCGACAGAGCCCCCCCCCCCCTACCCTACCCTTTTTACCGACAACTCTTCGTCGTTGGCCTCTAACAACTCAGCAACTCAGTATAGAGGCTAACTGAATTCCGTCATTGGTAGCAGTAGCCATAGCCCCCAATATGGGCTACCTCGCCGAGTAAAACCCTCATTATGTTGATCATATTCAAAGAAAGCAGACACAATCACTAGGTCTACTGACGGTTGACCTCATGCTAAAACACCAGAAGAATCACACCCCTGGTCGATCATAACAGAGTTATCCAGTCGTTGGTCCTTTCGAGATAACAGAAGCTTTATTATTTTACGTGGTGATTGGACTTGTGAACAGTAAGAGTAAAATATCGCGTCATGTGTGCCTTCTCTTTAGTTGATTAGAAACTAACAAGAGCGGGTTTGCGCAATCGTTGAAAAGAATTTGGTACTAATAAGATCTAGCTTATCTTCCAATGTTCGAGAGATCGTTTAGTTTACCCAGCATAAAATCAGGATGAGGATCAAACCCGCCAGGCACATTTCGATAGATCTAGTCGTTCCCAAACACCGATTCCCAACGAAAGCTACACACACATCGCTAAAACGGTCGGCTGGGGCGAGTCAAGTTAAACAACTCAAAAGGGGAGAGCAGGCTATACAGTCGGCAATGGCAAGTTGGTGGACACTGTACATTGGATCAACTAAAAATTCTGTAGTGCTATCTTGACAACTTAAAATATCAAAGAGTGAATTATTCTAGAAACTATTTTGTCATATTTGACAAGAAAATCTTTTGGACATGTACTGAAGCTTTCACTCCTCGCGGAACAGTCTATTTTGACGGCTTCATCCCGTCAAGATCGAGGGCGTGAGGATGTGCACTGCTGTTTTATAGGGAAAATTCAGTGAAACTCCCAAATATATTGCACGTGAAATTGATAATGGGAAATGGTATGTAGACGTTGTTGAATGAGCATCATATTATACACTTCAATTTCAATTTGAATCTTGTGTCATGCCATTTGTGCGGCCAATGCAAGGTTTGTAGGACTACAACCCACAACGAAAATAGTAGCAGTAGATCGCACGCCAATTTCAATGAAATATGATGAAAATTATGCTTCAAATTATACGTCCTTTTTTAGGAAGAAACAATTTTGGTTAATTTTTGTTTAGAGAGGCAGCTTAGGGTAGTTTTTAGTAAAATTGTGCTATATTTTGTCAGAATATTACACTGTAAGTGTATTGCTAGGCGAGACATACATCTGTTTTCCCGTGCGCATAGGTTCTGCGCATAGAACAAAATAACGTGTTTCAAGTTCTCTTGTCTCAGTGCGATTGCGATGCTGAATTTTCAATAAATCACAACAAAATAATGTTTTTCGGTAAGTTGTACCTTGCTTATTACATAGCCCAGCAATTTTGGTATACAACTACTAGTTAATCTGTGCTTGATGAATGTAAGACTTTTTTAAATTGATTAAAATGACAGGAGTCACATACTTCATTTTGTAATCTTTTTGTGCAAAATGGCTGCCTAAATATTCACTACATCATAATGCGTCCTTTTTAATTGTGTATGATTTTCCAGTGTTTCATCAGGGTGCTAAGGACAGTTTAAGTAAAAAATATTGCTATGATTGATCTTAACTAATTTTGCATTGATATTGTGCTTAGTGACTCACATTGAGAAACTGATTGCTTCTTTCTTTTTTTGTAACAGACTACACACTTTTATTTTTATATGAATTGACCCCAGCCTCTGTCCCACCTGACATCCAGCTTTCAATAAAGCAGAAATAGACCTCTTGTTAAAAAAATGGTATCAGGGAACCCTAAAGTTGTTGAGTTCAATTACCTAGGTTTTGAAGCTTTATCTTTTTTGTTTCTGTGATGATAAACGATTGTCTCAAACTTCACTAACTCGAAGTTTTTATGCCTAGATCTAGCCTAACCTTAGCCTTAGTATGCCTACCTTCCTAGACCGAGACCTAAGTGCCCACTGAAAGTTAGTTAAGCCCACATCTTTGAAATAAAGTGGCTTTTTATTAGGATTCCAGGATTTCGTATGCCATTTACACAATGCTGTCAATTTGTCAATATCATTAGATATAAAGTAGGCCTATATTTAAAAAAAAAATTAAATTGATAGTCAATTAGTGAATTAGTCTAGCTATATATATGTCTAGAGATTGAATCTGATCTAGTGATCTATCTGAGCTAGATTCGATTTGTGAATTATGTATCCTTAAAAACTTAGATCTAGGTTTCATCTCTAGAGATCTTTCTCAGGGATTTAAATTCCCTATCGATCAATCATATTGTTAGCACCTACTATAAAAGTAGGCCTATGTTATGAATATTTTACTTTAAATTTGAATTTAAAATGAAGTGCTCTGATAATATTATTTGTGAGAATATCTCTGAAAAGTTTACGGCCTGATTAAGGTAGCAAAAGGGTAAGTTTTAGGTTGTTCGTAGACTCCGTATCCACCTTTAAATTGGGGCAATTCACAATTTATCATCTTAGTCAAAGTGGAGACAGATATTTCTTCCCACAATGTGGCAACAGCGTCAGATATTATTAATCTTGATCATCCTCTCAATTTGGACCTCATCATTTTTATTACCTTTCAGAGACAACATAAATGTTGTAGGCTTATGTTTGCTCAGGTAATCTTTAAAGCTAGTGCTTTATGTAATGGAATATATACTGATCTGATTTTGCAGACAATGTTCCTGTCCATTAAATTGACACTGTGAACACGAGTTGTTATTCTTTAAATTTTCTTAATCATCTACCTTTGACTACTGACGCCCTTATAGGCTAGATAGCTTACTACTTTATTAAGTACCTCTGAGCAGTGTACCCTCTAATTTTTATAGCAGGCCTCATGTAAGATACAGCCTATGTTTAATTATTTCCCTGTGCGTAGATTTTAGTCGTTACGCTATAGCCTATTTAGAGTAGCCTTCATAACATAGCATCGAACCCACGACCAATGGCATGAGAGGCAGAAACCACTAACCTCTAGACCACGGGAGCCCCCTATTTTTCTGTGTATTATAATGATAGCTTTTTTGATAATGCTGATCGTAAGTCTCATTTGAAGTTTACAAATTTCTGCAGAATGAAGACGACACTGAATGAGATTTACCAGTTGCAGTGACAATTGAACTGGAAATAACCACATCATGGAGGTCGAAGCCTCAACTTTTAACACTGTGGAGCTCCCTCCATCCATTGAGATCAAAGAATCCATTGTGTGCAAAGGGTCTCCAGGTAAGCTATTCCTTATTTTCTGTCCTTACACTTTTGGTGGCGGCCCTGCTTCGTTACAGTAAGTTTGAAAAGAAGGGGAGAATTTTATACAATTAAATTATTTATAATGTGAACGTAGGATGCAATAAGCTCGAATTCAAAGAAAGAAATGAACAATATATTAAATTTCATTTACCTTCTTTGTCTTTGTCTAAACACCTAAAATTGAAGGAAGTTTGAAAAGTCCAACCTTGAGATAGAAATTTTGATCCAATTAGGTTTGAAAACATGAACTCTTTCATTTTCCTATTCATTTAAAAAAAAAAAGCATTTTCAGTTTATTTATTTGATGTTTTCTTGCGTGATATCTTCTTATTGATAGTGAACTGTAAATGCTTGTAGATTAGATAGCCTTACTGGCCCAGCCTACAATTATTGAATTTATACGATAATGGGGTCGAAATGTCGAAACTAACCATAAAATTGACAAAAAAAACAACAACAAAAAACCTGTTAAGTTGACGTTTTTACAATGTAAATTCTCTGCTGGTAACCTTGTTTTACATTTTATTACAGGCGCCTTTTCAAAGACACTTATCTCCGAGAATACTCGATTTGGACCCTACAAGGGAGAAATTATCACACCTGATCAAAAGCCATTTCTGGATTACAGATATGCCTGGGAGGTATGAATATTATCCTGTTATGGCAAACTGAAGCAAACTACTGTTCCAATACGGGATAATTCCATTCTGTACGTTTGAAGTTAGGGGAAATCAGGCAAAACCTGCGCTTAGAATTTTTTAGTTCCAGGTTTTAATATGTTGAACCATACCTTCACCCTACCTAAGTATTGGGAGTTTAGAGTTTATAAAAGAATTGCTGAGTTGCAGGTGTATGGAATCATGAAATGAGAACAGCAAATAGTCGCAGAGCATAAGCTACTAGAGGAGTATTTGGTTTGGTTTTGGTTTTACGCCCCATAAAACACAGTAAAGTCATTTACGAGGTAGGACCTCCGAATTTCACACCCATCTCCGACAGGACGGGGGTCGGAGCCATTGAGTTATGTGGTGATTAATGAAATGAAACATCATTGTCCATCTAAATCTTTGTATGAAATGCTGAAAAGAGGACGTTTGCAAACCATTCTTGTATGTCATATGCCCTATTTATTTGTTTATTTCTGCTCTTAGGTATTTGAAAAGAACAGCGATGACTTGAAGTTCACTATCAGTGCTGCCGACCCTCAAAGCAGTAACTGGATGAGGAATGTAAACTGTGCTCGATTTTATGAAGAGCAAAACATACTGTCAATGCAAGATGGCTACAGCATCTTCTACATGGCAATGAAGGTAGTTACACAGCACCCTTTTTGTAGATTGCTACAAAAAATACTGGTCACTTCATGAGGCTAAGACATGTAGGCTACTTGGTGAAAGATGAGGTTTTTGTGGCGTTGGTTGTCTAGTGGTTAGGCTGCGGGACTTGTAATCAGAAGGGTGCGGGTTCGAGTGCCAGCTCGGGCCTGATGTTGTGTCTTTGGGAAAGGCATTTTACACAAATTTTCCTTACTTCATCCAGACCTGGCTATAGACAGCAAATGATCTTGTCCGTATGTTAATGCTTTTGTGCCTGTAAAATGGCAGCTTGCACTGTATGCTTCACAGAAGTTGAGAAGGTTTCTGAATGATTTGGTCTGCTGCTGTAATAACTGATTGTTAAGCACATAGAGCCTGCTTTTAAGCGGGGATATGCGCTATATAAATGCAGTCATTATTTTACGTCAAGGACAAAAATTTTCTGCTTTGCCTTTGCTCTCACTTGTGGTTATTCTAGGATTGTCTGATTGAGCTCAAAGGAAATAATTAAAGCAACAATTTTCCTGAAGAAAAAAATGTAATTTCAATTTATATTGAAAAAAGATCTTTGCATATTAATAGTTTGTTAGGTATGTGCTTACAATAGCCATAAAGTACAGATATTTGTATCTAATTTTAGACCATAAACATGTACATGCAATGCAAGAAGAGGGCATTTTTCACCAAGTCCTGCATCGTTTGTACAATGCAATTGGCTTACTTTTGTTTGAAATCTGAAAAAAAATTGTGACATGTCGTTTCCAAGTCTTTATTTTAGCTAGTAGCTTGGTGAAGTATTGAGGCCAATTCTCAGTGTTTGCAAATTTCCATTCCTTTGTCTGAACTTTTTTTTTAGATAAGTTATATTGAAGATGCATTTTTTTTTTTTTATCAAGGACATCAAGCCAGGAGAGGAGCTTCTGACTTGGTTTGATCCAAAGCTGTTGAGGAGAACGCAGCGGAGGCTGTCAAAACTGGAGAGGAAACCAGTGGGATACACAATTGGTGAGTGATGACGGATATTGCTTTTTGTTGTTTTTCTCTTATTATTTAACAGTTATTCTCCTTCTCGTAAATTTTTCTGTTTAATCCCATAAAGAAATTATGTGTTGTGTCTATTGCTAATGCTAGTACATACATAATTTTTTAGAGTCATTTTTGTGAAATCAAAGTGGTATCTCTGATTTCTGTTTGTCAGCTCCAAGAAAAAAACTGGAAGGACTTACATGACAATTATAGGCTTTGTTTCGTTGTCCTGTGAGGTAAACTGCACTTTGCTAATAGTTAGCCGAATTTGTTACCCCCCATAAAACAATCAAAGAAGCTTGGTACTCTATTGTCCTAATCTTCTCTCTGGCACTGAAATGATTTATCTTTATAGTGTATTGTCGTATTGCCTCAACAAAAACAAAAAATATTTTCAGTCATCTCTTCGTGCCTGAAAGAGACAATGTTACATCTACATTATTTCTTTTATTTCAGAGCTGGTGCCAATGGAAGATGAGAAGAAATTTGTCCCAGAGATCATCCAAACCAAACGAGCGCGGAAGAAGAAAGTTCTCAGTGACATGGTTAGTTTGGAAGAGGAAGGATCTCTTTTAGTGCGGAAAAATTTCAACAAAATTTTCAAAGCAGAAAAGGAACAAGAGCGTCGTTCTCCTCTATCTGATTCTAAGACTAAAAGAGAGCTCAGCTCTGGCTCCTCTGTCTCACCAAGTGTGTCTGAAAGTAAGGTGAGAAAAGAAAAGGAAGTCAATCAAAATTTTAACTCGAGTGAGTTAAGTAAAAGGCATGTGAAAGTGTTACCAGATCAAGTTACTGATTCTGGACATAAGCAGTCGACGTCACCAGCAACTGATGCTGAAAGTGAAAGCTTTGCTGAAAGTGCAGGACGAGGGAGAAGGAGGAAAGTGCGGAAAAACCTGGTAGGAATGAAAAGAAGAAACCCTACAAAATGTAGAGGAAGGAAGCCCAAGATTTTAGCTAACGGTAAGGTGGACCTCAGTAAAGAAATAACTATATCAGATTCATCAGTCAAACCAGTTCTGATTAAAAGGAACGAAGACGGGTCCATTTCTGTAGATGACCACGATGAGTCGTACAGACTGGAAAATATTGAGCTCAGTACGGAGTGTGATGAATCGTGTCAGTGCTTAGACAAAGAGAAAGCTATGGATAGCCAGAAGTCGTTAAGTGAAAAGTATGGAGGAGCATTTGTCATTCACTTTGTCTTACTACCTGAACATAAAACTGAGACTGAAGACAGGCAGATAGCTTATAAATGTGACATCTGTGATTCCGCTTACAGGCATGTGTTCAGTTTGAAGCGTCACTACCTCGGTGTTCACATCAACCACAGATACCTGACCAATGATGATATAGTGAGCTGCCAGATTGACACATTCTACCCTGGTGTCCAGATGCCCGACGCTGGCACCACCGATGTTTCACCCAACGTCTCGTCCAGCCATAATGCACCAGGTGCGAGCGGAGACGGTCCACCAGCAGATAAAGATGGCAATGTTCAAGCAGCACCTCTGCCCTTGCCTCTGATCGCCAATCAGTTGAATACATCATCTTGTGTATTGGGAGACAGAAATGCACAATCTAACGAACATTTTGCAAAACTGAAAGACAGTGAAAAATTTCTTCTTTGCAATGAAACTTTAGGTGGAGAGGATGATGAAGATAACACTCCGCGTGTTCATAAGCTCTCGAATTTGGCTCAGACTTGTATTAACAATCATCAATCAATGACTGAAAAATCTTGTGATGATGTGGAGAAAAAGAAAAGTTCTTCTGCTTTTTCTCTAGTGTGCACAGAATCCCTCACATCTGCAGAACTTCTGACACCAACCACTGCAGAGCTCCAGTCAAAACCTGTCTCAATCTGTGCTGTGTCGTCACAAAAGCATGCAGCTATCAACAGTCGTGCTACATCAAACAATAATCAGTTGGTTTCTTCTAGCCCACAAGAGAGCAGGCCTGAGTCAGTGGAAACTTCTAGTCAACATGCTGTTGGCACTGGCCTTCAGCAAGACAAGTCCCAGTCATCATCTCTCCCTGCAGACTCTCTGGCTTCTGATGATGTGGCATATGAAGAAAATCTTTCCAATTCTCAGGTAGAGAAAAGTGATGCAAGCTCTGGAGAGAAAATTTCTTCAGAGGAAGTTATGAGTGTGGACTCCGTGCCAGAATGTCCGAAAGTAGAAACCACAGAGATTCCTATTATTTCTTCTCTTGGTGTTGACAAATATGATGAGTTTGCAAGTTCTGGGCAGAAACAGCAAAGAACAGAAGCTATCTCACAGGAAAATGATGGCAGTCCGGGAACAAACGGTTGTGGTCAGAGTGTAGATACACGTGAGCACAAAAAGGAAACATCGTCATCAAGAAACATAGCACCAAAGTTGACAGTTAGTCAAACAAGTGTAGACTTGCCCGACTCCTCCCCTCCGATTAAGTCCGTCAACGAGTCTTGTCTCAGTAGTAGTGAGAGTGAGCCAAGCAGTCAACTAGTCACCTCTACGACTCTTCACTGTGATTTAGCAGCTGATACAGTACATGGAGGAACACAGAAGCAAAATGTCACAGATGGGAAAAGCACAGAGTCACTCGGGTCAGAAACATCCCGTGACAGCAAAACTTTGCAAGAGAAGGCAGAAATTAGTTTTCAGGAGGAGTCGAATAAAAAGGTCGGGGAGGATTCAGAGGATGGAAAAGCTGTTTCTGCCAGACTTTCAACTTCTTCAAATGTTGTGTCTGACACAGTCGAGACTTGTGAGGAAAAATCTCAGAAATCTAGTGAGTTAACTTCTGTTGCAACTCATGGTTCTGAGGCTTCTACGCCTGTGCTCACAAAAGCTGAAGCAGAGTCTGAAAGTGTTGATGGTTCAAAGAAAGAAAGCTCTGAAAAGTTACAATCAGAAGCTAAAGTGTTAGAAGTCTCAGCGAATGGAGGCTCTGAGCCTGTATCAACAGAAGATTCAAAATCAGAAGAGAAGACTGAATCTTCAGACTCTTCAAAAGGAGAAAACTCTGAGGAGCAACAAACTAATGCATCAAACACAGAAATGAAAGCTGATGCTTCAGAAGTTTCTAAAAGTGAATCGCCAGAATCTTCACAAGCTGATGCGCCAAAAATTGTCAGTGAAACTTTACAAGTTTGCAAGAATGACACCACACTGGTCACAAGCTCTGCAACTTCCTCTGCACCAAGTGGCAATCCTCAACAGCCAGTGATTTTTGTGACCAACATTGTGTTCCCAATTGTGTCCCCATCGCACAAGAACCTGCCCATGTCATTACCCCTCTCTGTCCCCCCTGCATCGGCCGGCGTATCTTCAGCGCCACCCACGACCGTCATGTCACAAGGTGGCTTACCAGTGGTGCTCATCTCCTCACTGTCACGAGGAATCAACGTCCAAAACGCAAATGCTCTCCTGCAGTCACCGTCCACCCTGAGGACACTTCAGTCAATCCAGAGCACCCTGACCATGGCCAGTGTGGGGCAGTCATCCTCCGCCGCCCCAAATCCCAATGTTGCTGTTAACCCGGCACTGACCAGTCCCCTGAGCTCGACCTCGTCTACCTCATCCTCTGTCGTTGCGGTCACCACCAACCCAATCCCATCAATTCTAAACACTAACAACAACAACAACAACAGTACAGCTGTCAGGTCACCTGAGTCGACACAAGGCGGCCAACAGCAATCAGCACAAACAGCACACCCATCCTCCCAACCATCCTCAGACCCCGCCTCCTCCGTCGCCGCCCCCTCTGGTTCCAGTCTCAAGTCACTGCTGACCCTGCCGGATGACCTGTACCGGTGCCACATGTGCGTCCTGGTGTTCCAGACCATGGAGGAGCTGAAGAACCACATCAAGAACGACCCGCACCGCTTCAAGGGCGGAGTGAAACAGTACTCGTGTCTGCAGTGCAGCATGAGGTTCGCCTTCAAGAACAACCTGATCCGACACAACCTCATGTACCACCAGAACGACAAAGGTACGTCTGATCTGCTTGGCTACTACACTTAACTCCATTTGTGTTGAACTCACCTTAGTTGATTTTCCATTGAAGTTGATCGTTTTTCCAAGTTCCAACACCTGTTATTCATTTGTTAAGTCAGTGATTTTTTCATTGCCACGGCAACACCAAATCTTCCCTAGTTGACTTAATTATCTTTCCTATGAGTCATTCCAAAATTTGTAGCATAAGGTTTTGACGCCATTTCAATAACACTTTAATTTGATTTTTGTTTGGTTTGGTTACCAGTTTTACGTCCCCTGCAACACTATAAGGTCATTTAAGAGACGGGCTACTTCGACCCTGCCTGTCAAGGCCAACGGACTGAGAGGGAAAAAAGCCCAGATCAATCTAGGGTCTTCCCTCATGCAAGGCGAAGAGCCTTAGAACCATTACACCACAGCACCGGTTAATTTAATTGATTATGTTTCTTAGGTTCCCATATAACCCTTGACATATTACTTGATAAACTTGGGCCTCTGGGGGGAATGACATCAAATGGGTGAAAACGAAATTTTTAAATGTGACATAAGATAAGGTCAGTTTGTTGAAACGTCACATCAAAATATTGTGGATAATTAGTTTTTAAGGTAAAGATTGTCTGACATTCTCTTGCAATAACCAGCATGCACAAATTTGATTTTGCTCCCAGTATATCTCACAAATTGTAAAAATTAGCATCTCTTTACTCTAAATGAACTTCTACTCAATCTCTTTGTTGACTTTTCTCAATCTACTCATTTTATGTTTTTATATTTTGTTGTGATTCCCAGTTCAAGTTGTGGCATGAAGTAGTGATGTAATAATAATAATAATAATAAATAGCATTTGTATTGCGCACTTTCATTTTTCTAAAAAAAATGCTCAATGCGCATTCATCATTTTCACAATTATAAAATCACGTGACAAAGGTGCATACATAAAACATATAGATTATATAATATATGTATAAAATCATTAAAAATTTAAATGAATCTGGCTACAGTTATGCCAGTACAAGTACTGTGCATTACCCTTGTGTGTGTTTTAAATAATTGTTTGTTTG
Source organism: Phyllaplysia taylori (assembly GCA_032273245.1). Lineage (NCBI taxonomy): Eukaryota > Metazoa > Mollusca > Gastropoda > Aplysiida > Aplysiidae > Phyllaplysia > Phyllaplysia taylori. Next base: position 11,946 of record JAUKPP010290667.1, read on the forward strand.
TTGTCGGGAAGGGGAGGTGTGGTAGAAAATTTGTCAAGAGAGGATGCCTCCTAATAACACTGAAATGTTAGGAGTTGTAACCAGCTTGTTGTGATGCTTTCAGTTCTTTCGTAATGTTTATGTCTTGAAACCCATCAACAGTGGCAAATTCATATAACTATTCCCTTGTTGTTTCTCTTCCCCTGCAGATCTGAAGCATCGCTGCCTGACGTGTGGCAAAGGCTTCACCACCGAGACCTACCTCAAGATGCACGCCAGATTCCACTCGGGGAAGAATTTCCCATGCAAGTACGGCTGTGTGAATCTGGTCTTTCCCAACGCTGCGAGCCTCGTGAAGCATCTGAGAACAGCGCATGCTGGCCTCGATCGCCAGGAGTTTCTCAAGAACGCAAAGGCTGAACGGGCTCGGCGGAAAAAGCTGAGCAGACTGTTTGGTCTGTCAGAGGACGAGATCTCTAAACTGACGCCTGACGCTATGAGTATGAACAAGCCAGAACTTCACAAGTGGAAAGCCTCGGCTATAGCGAGCATGCCTCCTAACACCATTTCAACCTACAGCATTGACAGACCTGGTATCGGCTTTCAAGCCAAGCGAGGTAGACCAAAGGGATCCAAAAACGCCCCAAAACTGACCAAAGACCCTGTAATTGTGCCTATATTGCCCAAACCAGAACGTCTGGATATTGTTGTGAGAAGTGAGGAAGTAAAACCTGCTGCAGTTGATGAGCAAGGAGGTGTAAAGCGAAAGCCTTTTATACGATTCCGCTGTAAAGTTTGTCACAAAGGTTTCACCACTCACATGAGGTTTCTACAACATCGCACCTCCCGGCACGGGGCGGACCAGTCTGTGCAGGAGTATTTGTTTGAGATGTCGAAGGGCGCAAGGGATGATGACTTCACATCAGATGATTGTGAAGACATGAGCTTTTCTCCTCCCCCTTCACCGAAATCATTCTATGCAAATGTGAACAAGAAAGGTTCAGAAAATGTGAGGAAGTTCATTGACGGAGGGGCGGAATCCTTGACGATGTGGAGAAAACATGTCCAGATTCAAAACTATGAGTCGTGGACAAAAGATGTGCAATACAACTCTGAGCAACGACTGCCGGAGTGGACGCAGTTCAACTTCCCTCCTTGTTTTGAGCTGAAAGAAGATTGTGTTCACTTTTACGAGGTCGGCAAGGGTCCTGGTGACATTAGATTTAGAGGAGGGTTGAAAGGGGAGACGATCTGTACGCCTCAGTTACAAGTGAAGCAGGCGTCTCAAGCAGAGTCTGTTGGAGACGGTAAGGCAGTTGTACAGATCGAGTTACCGGGGAAATGTAATGATGTAAGTCAGGGAGACAAATCCTCAGTCAAAACGGGACCTCTGCTGGAAACAGACTGCCAAGGTGTTGTAGATAACATTTGCTCAACTATCGAGCAAGGAAACAAGGATATTGATGGGAATGCTAGCTGTTCAAATACTGAGAGTGAAAACAAATGTGATGAGGCGGCCGAACAAGGTGGTGAAGTAGGGTCAATTTCAATGAAGACGGAGAAGTTTCAGCAAGACAAGCCAGGTAACAAGTCCAGTGGCTCAGACAATCAAACTAATCCAGGTGTTCAGGCATCAGGCGAGTCGTGCCGCGCTGAACCTCAAGAAGATTTGTCAATGGTGAAATCTAAAGCGGATGTGCCAGCAAGTAGTGAGATCAAGTCAACCCCAGCAGAGACAGATGACTCCAACTGGCTGGAAAATCTGGCGTGTGACTCCACCAGTCTATCCTCAGCCCCAGACAGCGGTCTCGGTTCTCTCTCCTCCAGTGCCTCGGGCAGCCTGAGCTCGTACGATGCTCTGCTCTCCTCAACCTCCTTGGATAGAGTACTGGATCAGGGTGGGAGTGAGGAGGCAACCACCACACTAGAGACCAAGCCCGACGAGGCTGGGGGAACAAGCAGGAACTTGACACAACCTAAAGTAAATTTAGCGCTGTTGAGAGAACTGAAAGTGAAGGAAATATTTCAGGTTATGTCCAGTAAGCCTATTCAGGCTTTGAATCTAGAGCTTGGCACATGTGCTACAACTCCTAGTCGAGGTCAAAAGAGTTCTTGTTTATCTTTTGAAGCCTTGAATCTGTGCCGCAAGGATGACGACTCTCACAAACAGAGAGGAGTCAGCATCCATGACTTCAGGCTTGTGACTCAGCTGAGCCGACGAGGTCGACGCGGATGTACACTTTCCTCCTCCGGTCTCGCCTCTCCCCCACCACACAAGAAGTTACGCAGATCTTTTGACCAGTCCCCTGACTTGCACCTCAATACATCTGACTCGGTTCGTCACGAGCACCGGCGATATTCCATCTGGAGTGGTGTGTCACAGCACAAGAGTCACAGCCAGTCGGGCGGCGTCCATAGCTGCCCCGTGGTGGAGAGGGTAAAGAAACAGGAGAGCATGCGGCAGATACGGGCCTTCGAGAGCGGAAAATCTCAGCGTATGGCCGAGTCTAAGCCCAAACTTAGCAGGAGAGAGAAAGACCAGATGGAGTTTTTAGAGATGTCGGGCTTGGTGCGACGTCGAGATTTTGAGATATCACCACAAGCGAAGGAGAAAGAGCAACACTGCATCAAGCCTCCAGAGGTCTGGGATATCTATCAGAAAATTTGGTTTGGCAAGAGAGGCACAATCACTGTAGTATGTTCCATCTGCCACCGTCACTTCAGCTGCATCGAGCTTTGTCTGAGGCATCAGTTAAAGAAACACCCACACATCGAGCCCCACTCACTTGAGATGGAGCGTGACAACTACGTGGAGGACATGTTCTACTACTACCCCATGCCCTACGGCATCCTGGCCAAGAGTCAGCTCATCCCAGACAACATGCCTGCCCCGGAGATATACGTCTGTACCAGGTGCACCTTCCCATTCAAGAACCTGACAAAACTGCACGCCCATATGATTGTGTGTGATCCAGCTCATCAAGAGCTGACCCGGGAACAAGTCCAGCCGAAACCGTCCTTTATGAAAGGGAAACTGTTGCCAATGATGGACCGAAGGCTGAACCAACAGTCAGCTCCTCCACGGCCGAAGTTGGGAAGACCACTGAAGAACAAAGCGTTGCCAGCATCCGTCACTAGAACCAAATCTGATGAAGGTAAAAGTGCTCCCGTTCATGTACAAAGAAGCAGTTCGGTGGTCGCCATGCCAACTCAAAGGGAATTCCAGGAGCAGAGATCAATATCTCGAATCAAGCCGGCTCGCTCGCAAAGTGCTTTGTTTTTCCCTGTAAAAAAACGCAAGAACTATGAGATGATGTACAATCCCAAAAAACACGTGAGACGTCGAGAGCTTTACCAGGTGTTAGAGCAGCACCAGTGCCACGGATGTAACCTCAAGTTCAACTCGCTGCCCATGTTGGAGCGACACGTCAGGAAATGCAGCGGCAGAGACAAACTGCAGAGTCAGAAGCCTTTACTAAGCGGCATCATCCCTGACGACGCAGCCGTACGCAAACAGCACACGTGTCGCTACTGCAACAAGCGGTTCACTTACATCAAAGGGGTTGACCTCCACTACAAGCGAGTGTGCTCTGTGAGGAAGCTTAAGGAGGAAGAGAATCAACTGACTGCGGAGGACTTGGCTCACGAAGACGAGCTACAACGAATCATCGAGCACATGAAGTGGAGCAAGACGCTGAACAAGGACAGCAGCGACATCATCCAAGGTCATGTGCGGGTTGAGGAAGACGGCACATTGACGAGGGTGGTCAAGAAGCGAGGCTGGCCCCGGGGGCTCAAGAAGAAAGTGAAGAAGAAAGGATTCAAGTGGACCACTCTCAAACGGCATCGATCAGAGGAGGATCTTCAGGAACCTCAGCCTGAGGGTCGACAGTTGAGACGATCATCAAAAGATTCAAGTGAAATATCTGAGAGTCCTGAAGTCAGCAAAAAAGTTGTGGATCCTCCTGTGAGAAGAGGACGTGGCAGACCGCCTCTCAATCGTACAGCTGGCAAGGACACCACAACGGCAAAACCAGACAAGGTCAGCGTGCAATCCACAAGCTCTGATCATAAGATTGCTGCTTCGTCTAAAGGGGCAGAAGAGAAACCCGTGGCAAAGAGAGGAAGACCAAGGAAGAAAGTCTCACCAGTTAAACAAGAGGCTGTCCAGTCTACAGTGGTGACGAACAAAGAGAGTCCAGCCAGCAAAGTCACAAAGCCTGTGAGAGAAAAGTCAAAGAAAGAGGTCAAAGACCCAGTGATTCCTGAAGTGGTCAAACCTCCGCCCAGGAAACGAGGCAGACCCAAAAAGTTTGACCCCAGTGATATGGAGTCGAGCTACAAGAAGAGACGAAAGCCTGAGGCGAGCTTAATGACGTCAAAGATAGACGCCAAGCCCGAGAAAGAAGCTGCGGCTGCCAGCCAAAGTGAGCATGGTATGAAGGGAGGAGACAGCAAGAACAACGCGACGTCTGTCAGTCCAGAGGACAAGGATAAAGGAAAGAAAATTGGGACAGGAGTTGTGGCCAAGCCAATTGAAGGGAAAGGAAAGCAAGATGCTAACAGTAAAAGTGAAGGAGACGCAGATAGTCATGAGGTGTTTGGCATGACTGGCACTAGACTGGGGAGTGGTGGATCTGTCGCTGGCTCACAGAGTCACTCGGAACTGTTCAAGCATCTGACTCACCCCGAGGAAGAAGTGGGCAGAGGGAAACATTTAGTGACAATCGAGTCTGCCACACGACCGCTCAAGGAAAATCAGAAAGACACTGGCTCTCCAACTGCTAAAGACAAAGGAAAATTCAGTAGTGCCTACTCAGGTATGGAAAAACTCAGTGAATCATTACAGAGGAAAAAGTCACCCACTATGACTGCAGTCGACAGGATTCTTCTCAAAGGGAAGGAATTTTTTGCCGGTCCTGCTTCTCCTAGCAAGATGAAATCAATCTCCGCAAATGATATAAGGCAGAAGGAGATGGGTTCGGCTGGTTCTAATCGAGATGACAACCCCCCGAAAAGTAAGCTTTTACCTACACCAACAAGCAGCACAGGCAAACTCCTAGATAGATCAGTACTGCCAATAGTGAAAAAGAGACCACCCTCATACTTTTACGATGATGGAAACTCAGCCAAGAAGAGAAAAGAACCCCCACACACGGTTCCTGTTTTCAGATCCATTCCCTCGTTCCCGTCTTTTAGTGCAACTAAGCCGTCGCCGTCAACTCACCATTCCAGTGGGGTTAAGACCAAAAGTCCAACTAGCACTCCTGTGTCGAGAGCAGTCGCTCCGCCCAAAGCTACACGAGGTCAAGAGATATCACCTGTTAAAACTTTATCGGCGGTAGCAACGACGTCTGCCTCATCAGTGGTTGTGAGTAAACCACCAGTGTCTGTCAGAGTGGTCACTCTGTCACCAAACGGCAACAATTTACTGACCTATGATGAATTGCCGAAAGTTTCAGCGGCACCACAAACTTTAACATCGCCGGACAAGTTCATCTCCCCGAGTAAGATTTTAACTCCTGTATTAACCACTCTACCCAAAAGTAAAGCACAAACTTCAGGAAGCTCAGTGATACAATCTATGTCTCAGCTGTCACATAGGGTCACTGTCTGTCAAACACCTCATGTACCAGCCAGAGTCACTGTTGGTCAAGCGCCTCAAGGGCCGTCCGTGATCAAAATCCCTGTGAGTAGTGTTGCCGCCCAGCAGATCATTGGCAGCAAGCCGCTCAGTCCAAATAAGCCCATGAAGACTGCAGAAGGAAGTTCAACATTTGTCACGGTGAGCAGCTCCACTAAACAGTTCAGCCATACCCAGGACCAGACCGGCCTACATAGTCTACCCACTCCTGTACAAGAGGCCATGGCAGAGAGTAATGAACCAGCTACCTCCAGGGTGAAGGCCAGCCCTCAGGCGGTCACTTCCCAGTCTGTTGTCACCCCGGCTGTGAGTATCTCAGTTGTAGATCATAATCCAGTGACCGTGAGCCGACTTGCCGCGCCTACTGTAGTAAGTGCTATGAGCACGACAGGGAAATTTGCCAGAGGGACTATAGTACCAGGTGTTATTTCCAACAGCTCTATACAGTCTGGGACCCGCATGGTCAAAGTGGGCAATGTGTTGACCACGAGTCCCATCGGCGGCCAGCAGCAAGAGGTCAACATGGGGCCCAGACCAGCTGTGTCCAGATTTATCCCGGCCGTCGTCACACCAAAGCCCATCATTGTGAGCACCACACCGCCGATACGTAAAGTCCCGCCACAAACAACTCGCTTCCAGCGGGCAGCAGGGTTGCCTCAGACTATGAGTACTATGACTAAAGCTTCGGTGATGCCACAAAGCCTGGCGCAGAGACATCTTGTGTATCGTCAAAGTCAGGGTCAGATCTCTGTCGCTGCTGCCAACGCTGGTGTTATTCCCAATAGGCCACGGCCGGCTGTTCACAGCTATACTCTCGAGGAAGCTCCTCGTGTGTTTGGGAAACCTGTTCCCCTACAGTCTGCGACCAGACCAACATTTCAGCCCGTGCCAGTAGCTCAGGGCAAACAACTCAGTGTGGCTGGCAACCCAGCTCAAGCCCATGCCCCTAGTGGCAGTACTAGCAGTGTGCTCACCATTGTTCCGCCAGGCAGCGGCGCGCAGAATCTCGTGCCCCTGTCAGCTGGGACAAACCCAACTACACCGGCCGCCGCCGCCCCTGCACGGGCCAGCTTACCCGCCAAGAAAATCATGTTCAGTCTTGAAGACGGCACCACGGGTGTGCTTGACCCTGACTCGCTGGTGCAGTTCCTCTCCATGGCTCCGTCGCTGAGCCGCAGTAACCTGGAGGCGGTGAACCAGGGAGCCGTGGTGGCTGGTTCGGTCCCACCCACCGGGGTTGTGCAACAGTCAGGGGAGGTCACCTGGCCGCAACAAGGCACTGTCGACCTCACTGATCTGCCAGACAGTACTTGTGATCTCTAAACACGGGTTGTAGCATTGTGTCATCAGCAAGTGTGCCCTTGTTCCCACTTTTAACTTGCATCTGTGGTGTAATGGTTAGGCTCTCGGTCTATTATGTAGAAGACCAAAGCTTGAGGCTCTCGTCTGGATGAACATCTGTGTCTTTTTGCTGAGACCTGCTCCTCTCAGCCTGGGTTGGCCCTGACACGTAGGGTTGAAGTAGCCCATCTCTTCGATGACCTGACAGTGTTGCAAGACATGTAAAACTAAAAACCAGGCCAAACCAAACCACATTCAAGACTTCATTACTGCTGGCTCTAACAACAGGACAGGGCAGACCTCGTCGGTCCACCAGACAGCACTTGTGATATCTAAGCACAACCTGTTCTCATCAACAAAAGTTTACCCCTGTTCACAGGATTAATTTCATAGACCTAATTGCCTCTGGCTGTCACAAAGCTGCCTCTAGATGTCATGAGTCGTCTTTACACACAGTAAACATAGGCAAAAGCGAAAGAAATTTGGGAAAATCCTGAAACCTCTACATTCCTATCTGGCGCACCTTTTCTTCAGGACCATTTTGCAGTGTATCCTCCTAAACATGAAAACAAAACCCGCATTTGATGTGGATGAAAAGATTTTTGTCAGAGATGACCTAAGCTAGAGGGAAGATAACACTTTAAAGGAAAACTGATATGTCTGAAGAAAAGTGAACAACATTTGGTGTTGAAGTCTCAATGGTGAGAGACTGGGATTACTGAAAATGTTCAAGAAATGCTTTCATTTTAGACCATCGTTGCCTTTCACAAGACATTTTTGCTGCTTCTGATCAAAATTTTCATTTTTCAAATTGTTAAGTTACATGACACAAAGGAATTGTTTCTGACTTTGTCAAGATGAATTGTGCATTTTACTTTACAGCTCCCACCATCCATGTAAATATGTTGATCATGTACATGTAGTTTATCAAGATTCTGTTAATTTTTTGTATTCATTTTTCAGCTTTAATCTTCAACATGGAATTCTCTTTGGGGGGGGGGGGGGGGGGGGGGGGGGGGGGGGGGGGGGGGGGG
>JAUKPP010290668.1:0-10197 GCA_032273245.1 Phyllaplysia taylori
AAGCAAGACTGTTTGTTCAAATCACACACACAAACTGCAAAAAATATTTCTCAACCACACATTAAACATGCATAATTAGGAGGTCAGTGATCGGAGCACAGAACCAATACCTGCTATTTCCACACATGACGACGTAATTCTCCACTCCATGACTTTGTGGATATTGGTGCTCATGCGCAAAATAGATTTTCACTCGTAGACTCAAGTGTAAGGGACAAATCCTACATCAGGGTACATGGGTGAATGAAAGAGCAACCTGCCTGATACTGTATTTTCAACAGTGAGCAATGCGCAATCATATTGAACATTATTCTGATGTTAACAAACTTGTCTTCGTTTGCACGAGATTTTGTGAGCTAATCCTGATGTAGGTACAGCTTAGCTGTGAACTGAGTCCTTACACTTGGGTGTGTCTTTATATTTTGTGTTTCTCTTGGGATGTCTGGATTGGATATAAGCTGCAGACACCATGTTTTTTTGTTACTTTGCTTCTCCCTTGTTGGATAACATAATCTGCTGCAAGGGCAGAAGCAGTTCAGGGTTAAGCAGTCAAGTTTTTATTCCTGGCCAGTAGAAGTATACAATAGAGAATATATGAATATATGTCATCTGTTTAGTGTATAATACTACGATAAAGGCCATGTTTTCAAGAATTGTTTTAGTTTTCATTAAAATGATCACTAGGTCATCCTGTCAAAAGCTTATATTTCTGTGATAAAAAAAATCTGAAGTTATCCTGATTGGAATTTATATTTTTAGAGGACAATTTGACGACATAAAGGATTTTTTTCCCTCTTTTGTAAAATATACAAAATGTTTGTTGGCGCTATGTGTTTTGTAACACCATAAATAAATTAGACGCTTGTCTCTACAAGGGATAAGCTTTTATCTGTACAGTATTTTTTCCAACTGCAGGACAATGTTTATTGCGAATTTTCAGATCTGCCAATTACAAGTCATCTCTACAGTATTTCGTAGAAGAATTTTAGTCTTTGAACAATAGAAAATGCCTCTCATCAAATTTTTCTAGATCTATTCATGTTTTATGACATTGTCCATAAGTTTTGAAAAAAGAAATTCAGTAAAAACTGTTTGGCGTACTTGGTGCATTCGCACCCCAACACCTTTTGTAATACATAAAGGCATTTTAGAAGCACTATGTTGACTCTATTTGGCGGGGCCACCTTGGCTGAGAGGGGTGCAACATCCCAGTAGACAGACACAGATGTTTGTTAAACATGGCTACCGAATTGCTATCCTCTGTTTGATAGTAGGCAAAGAGCTTAAAATTAAAACCATCCCACCACAGACTGTTGTCTAAAGGCAAGAAAGATGTGCAAGCTTTATACCAATAATCCATCATGTCAGAATTGGTGAGTGCCTAATTTCACTGTGTAGGAGGAGATATGCATTTATATATATATATGCAATGGAAATAAAGGTTAAATCAGTTTTACTTTCGTTTTAAATTACAGTTCAAGCATAATAGCCTACTTTTTTCCTATTGTGGACCTCAATGATATTGTTTTGTTGTAGTCTATTTTCTTTTTATTACCTCTATCTTTTACAAAAAGTGTTTTGCCAATGCTTCAGACTAAAGGATGATTGCATTACTTGAATTTCTTTTCTAGGAAAGTGTTTCCTTGTTTTCATGGGTTTGTGTGATCTGTTTCGCTTTTATAATGGAGCAACCGTGTTGCTTAGATGTGTTACTGTGCTGCCTCACATAGAACAGAATGTGTCGCATTTAACTACCATGGCAATCTAGTACTCTGACGCTGAGCCGACGATTCTGAGCACTATTGTCACAATATCTGGCACTTGCCACTACAACCTGCTAAATTATCACAGGCCAATATATATGTGTCTTGCGATCTGTCCAAATGAGTTGTAAGTAGCAAATCCTTAAGTGTAGAGAACGAGCCCTTTAAAGTCTATATTTGCATGTTCGTACTGGGGTACATTAAAATCCTTTACACACAAAAACGCCTTAGAATTTATTAAAACAAAGATGGAAACACCAAATTTCGTAGAAATATACTGTGATCCCATCTAGATTTATTATGATGAAATTACAGACAAAAACTCGGAAGTATGAAGAAAGAAATTATGTCACATGCTCCATATGGTGCTTATTTCGGGCAAATGCGTCCTCTGGGCTTTTTGACAAAATTGTCAATGACATTCCTGGATTGTTCCACAGGGATGGTTGTGACAATAATGGCAACAATGTCTCTCAGCTTCTTGAGGGTTTGAAAGTTCCAGACATATTGTATTTGGTCCTTTAGATCTCCCAAAGAGAAATCTAAGGGGTTGAGATTAGGAGTGAGGGGAGGGGGCTGGGGTTTATTGTGTCATGACTGATGATGTCAAAATGGACCCTCAATCACTGTAGAACAGTTTTAATAGTGTGTGGGGCAGCACTATCTTGCTGGAAACACTGACCTGCTCTAAAGTATCTTCCTGTTAACCTCACCAGAGCTCGCCTAAACCTGTTCAAGATCTTAAAGTAATGATCAGTGTTGACCCTTAGCATGTTTTCATCTGCGTCCATGAAGAAACAAGGCCCGATGATGCACTGGCGACTCATGGCACCCCAAGTAATGACTTTCAAATCGTGGATATAATTTCTCTAGTATGATTCGTCAGGCTTTGCCAAGCCCCAGACTATAGTTTTTATTGTTGTCATGACCGTATAGGTAAAAGTGTGTTTCGTCGCTAAATCATATTTTGCCTAGCAATGCCTCGTACCATCTGCACCTCAGAGCGTGTATTTGCCAAAGTGGGTGTCATAATGGAGCAAGTGATATAATTTCCCTATGTTTGTCACAAGGAATCCAGATGGTTACTGACTTTGGTAAAGTAAACTGTAAACTTTGGTGTTTCTATCTTTACTCTAGCAGTATAGGTGTCTTCGTGGGTAAAGTTTTTTTTTTCTGTCAGTAGGTAGGCCTACATGGATTTTTTTTTTTTCAGCATTTGAAACTGTTTTCAGGTGTAAGCATTTTGAGAATATTATACTGTAGATACATAGGGTTCACAACTGGGTCACCTTTTGTCTTATAATGTTGACATTTGTTTGCCATGGGACAACAGCCAAGAACAAATTGTCCAACTAGAAATAGAAAGCCATTTTCTCTCCTTTCTTGTTTTTGCTTGAGTGAGTGATTGGGTACCTTTAAGCAGTCAAATCTCAGGGCCTCATTGAAATAGCAAAATAATTTTATTTTTTTTACCATTTGAAAGGGAAGCAAAAAGGCTTTCAGATGATGCCAATAACTCAATATTGTTAGTATACAACTTATGACTCATTTTGACTCTTTGCGCGACATGATATTTCCTTTTTTCTGGGATCTGGCTTGTACTCAAACCGAGGTCTGGTTTCTAAAGATCTGTTGCTCTCAGGACAATATCTTGACCACCAGGGCACCAAGGCAGTCATTCTATGAAAGGATTGCAAGAAGTTTTGGGGCTGTTGCTTTTTTTCCAGGGATGCTGTGTTCATGTTTTTTACTATTATTTCCATTATTTAGACTGAAATTTGTTTTGAAATCAGTAATTGTAGGCTACTCAGTAATACTTTGGTTGTTTGATCCTTAAGTTACTTTATATCTCTGTATTAACTGTCTTTTCGTATGTAATTGCAACTTTGTAGATTATCAAATAATTTTCACAAAATCCTAGTTGCATTCATATTTTTTTTAGAAACCAAGTAGTTGTGGACTTTTGGTTTCTATTGTGTTTTATGTGACATTCTATTCCAGATGTGACTGTGATGTATTGGCACTCAAATCTTGTTATGTGTGTCATAGAGACAAAAGTAAAATTTTATCCATAATTTCTGTCTGAGACTGCATTGTGGAAGCTGAGGTGAAGAGAAGTGTTATCATTTATGTGATGCATATCGTCAAAAATTATTTTGATGAATGTGAAAAATTTGTATGTTGCATTTACAAAAAGTTTTACCTAATACAGGGTATTTTTTTTGCAATTTTCTTTGATGCCAGTGAGCTTTCTCTAGGGTTCGCAGAGATAGAAGCACTTATCTTTCTTAATTTGTTCTTAAATGTTTTTTATAACATGCAAAGATTTCTTCCCCTCAATTTTCTTTTTGGTACCATCATTTGTTCACGTAAAACTTGGCTCCTACAAAGAGAACAACTGATGCTGAAAATGTCTAGTGTCCTTTGTGGCTTCTCATCGGACGTCACTGACCGTTGTTCGCAGAGAATTCGGTTCGGACCTTATGAAAGCTTGGTGCCAGTGAGTCAAAAGAAAAGGTCAAATTGCAAAATCTAATTGACACTGATGAAGCGAATGGTTGTACTTAGAAGACGGAGCGTTTAAGATATTTGTGTTATTCACATCAATTTTACCAACTTATTAGATATTCCATAGTAGTGGGGCTATTTCTTAGCTTCAAATGGTAAGATTTCAACCTTATTTCAGTATCAAAACAGAGTTGCGTTTGTTGTAGATTTGTTGAAACCTTTATTTTAGGTTCAATACTAAGAGCCCTTCTCTTTCAATTACCATTATGTGGTAATGGCATCATTAACATAAAAGAAATGTGTGTTCTTTTTTTTAGTGTTTTGAAAATACAGTTGTCCATGTCAAGGTACAACAATAACCTGAACAAAATTTTTGATGCGAGTGAATTAAGAGCAAAAAGAAGTAAATGTCCATCTGCCCATCAATATTGCAACTTATAAGAAATGTTTATATTGTAACAAGAACACAGATTTGAGTGAGCCATTTTACATCCGGCACTATTCATCTGGAGCCTACTCGGTGCAAGTGGTTGTCTTCCAAGGCAATTTACCAACTTGATCACAATACAAAGGCAGTATTTGCCTCCACTAAGTTTGTGCGTTTAACTATTGAATATACCACAAGTTGCCTGAATATCATCCGACATTGCTCACATTTCTCTCCCTAATCCATACCTGTGTGTATTGCAAAATTCATGCCACTCCACACTTCAATAAGAAAAGTTAAGTACCACCGTAGAAACATTAAGTCAAATTGATAAAAGTTGCAACAAATCTTAAGGACCCTAAAGTCGATACTTGGGCTGACTCCACCAATTGTTTCGGAGATGGACGTAAAATTTGGATGTCCCGTCTCGTAAATGACCTCACATTGTTGCATTGGGTTTTAAGCCAAAACCAAAGCAATCATTTTCTTGTCAGAAAAGATACGGAAGGACACACTTTTTTTTACCTTGAATCTGAAGAGTGGTACTTAACTTTTTTTTCAAAGAATAGAAAAAACGTGAATCTTGTTTGACTTTATCACACATGTTGACAGATCTATATATATATATATTGTTTTTGGTTTGTTGCTTCCATTAGAAATGTAAAATCGTAATGTGGTGAAGGCTTGTTCCAATGAGAAAGTCTTAGTTGCTACCTTTCCTCTTCTCCTGATTATCATGTAGTGTTGTAACATGTATAATGAGAGAGGACAAAAGGAGTTACTTCTGGTAATCTGTGATTTGAGAGAATCAAGGAGATTAAGCTTGGTTGAAAATTATAATTATTGATTCTAAGCATTTGCTGTTTTAATTTATACATATGTGCAGGATTTCTTTTTATCATGTCATCAGTTTATAAATTCCAAAACTTGCATTTCCTTGAGTTTTAAAGAGAGAGTTTGACTCTCTTTTGTTTTGTTTAGAAACTTTGACCCCGATTTTCTCAACACCACACTTTTTGGATGCTCCTGATGGAAATCTTAAAATCTTTTAAAAGATAAAGTAAGAAACATAGCTTATTCTCCCATGTTGTAGGGCTTCAAAAGCCCTTTTAGTATCAAAACCTGAGAAGTAACTCATTTATCAGCTCACCTCCTAATACACATATACTGAGCATCAAAAGTAACATAACACTTTTGGATTGATGATAATGTCGCGATATTTGTAAAGAAACCTATTGTGTTTGGTATCAAACTGAAGGCAATTTATTTAGAAATCTGAAAATAGCAACATTAAAGTGAAACGAAACACTTTTGGTAACATCCAACCGCCATGAAGAAAAGGAGTAAAAAATCAATTGTACAAATTTTGACGTCAATTTCTGAGGTACCGGTACTGAAAGCACAGATCAAATGCAGAGTGGGAGAGATGGAATCAAATTAAAGCGCTGGAAGAAGCAAATAAGGTTCAGAATAAATAAAGAGAAAGATGAGAGATATCACAATTTTTTTTTGCACTCAAACATAAGTGTTTTATTCACAAAAAGAGCATAAAAAGAAGAGAATTCAAGCCTATGCTGGTCAGTGTGACAAATGTCAGTATAGAGTTTGGCCCCATCATCTGCTAAGCATTCTGACATGCAACTGCTCATGAAACGAGTAAGTTTGGGTAAGAAATATTGGGGTATGTGCAACATACTGTGGTTGGGGGAAGTTCTGGATGGAAATAGCTGATAGTGGCCTTGAATTGTCATGTATCAAGAACTAAAGCTCTCTTTGAGCGTTGGAGATGGGCCTGGCATGCTCTCGTGAGATTGTGTCGACCCCTTCTACATTTGAATTGTGCTTTCCGTACCTTAGAAATTGACGTCAAAATTTGTACAATTGATTTTTTACTCCTTTTATTCATGGCGGTTGCATGTTACCAAAAATGTTGAATTTCACTTTAATGTTGCTATTTTCAGATTACTAAATAAATTTCCTTCAATTTGATACCACACACAAGAGGTTTTATCACAAATACCGCGACTCTATCTTCGATCCAAAAGTGTCTCGTTACCTTTGGTGCTCAGTATTATTCATACAAATTCTGCTTTTTTGACAAGATAATGAGTAATTTACTCCAATATTTGAAGATCATGAAACTAATCACTGATTATGTTTTTCCTTTGTCATGATCACTTTAACCTCCTAGCGAGAATTATCTAATTCATACTCAATCTTTGAAATTGATTAACACTTTCTTTTGAAAATTATTGGAGATTAATTCCATCCTTGAAACTTTTAGGAGTGATGGCATAGAATTGAACTTCTTTTTCTTACCACAAAGGGAGAACCTTCTAGATGTGGAGGATAATAAGACAATGGAGATAGTAGTTTTAGATTGGGCTTGTAAATGCCATTTTAACAGTACCTTAAAACCTCAATATAATGTGCTCCTTTCGGGCTAAGACTTGTTGTACATGTATGTGAAAAACTTAAGCTTTGATCAACAAATTCCTTAAAAAGTGAATGTTATAACCAAACAGACATGAAAAGCATACATTTTTAATAGCTTATAAAGGGTAAAATACTAAATGGGACTTGGAAAATGAGAAAGTGAACATTATAGCCGAGAGTTCATTTTAAGGCTAATTGTTAAAATAATCCAAATTTGACAATTAAGTGCTAAAAAACAGGGTGTCTTTGGCAATTTGCTCTTCTTCTCCTCTAGTATACGCTGAAAGTAGTAATACATGTGTGATATCATGTATACATTTAGTATGGCAACTTGTATCTTTCCTAAGATCTTTTTCTAATTTCTAATTTTTTAATTTTTTTTTTCATAGTTATGGCCATCATGCATCACTGTGTAAGGTGGCTGAAAAGTTGCCTTTCTTGGAAAGGAGAATGTGTTTGTCTCAGTCGGATGTGTGTCAGGGGGACGGGATGGTCACAATTAGAAAACAGAAGGAAAAATCCCTGGCCATGAGCCCCTTAGTCCTCTCCTTGGTTGTTACATGTATTTTCCCCTCTTTTGACAGAAGCAAAATGCTTTTCTGTTTCCTCTCATTTCATCACCGTACGATGAATTTGGCAGCATTTTTAATCAATGAAGTTCAAGTTTTCTCTTCAGTATTTGTGTGGTGAGGACTTTTCATTATTAATTTTCTTTGATAGACGGACTTCAGTTTTGGAAATTTGTAGTTGGTAACAAATCCCATGGCATTCCGAGACGGGTTCCCCTTTACTACTCCACATGTATCAGAGTAAAAGATCAGTGAAGTCTGTCGTTCAAAGCCAGGCATGATATTATTTTATCCGATAAATACCTGACAGTTAGGTACAAATAAGTTTCACTAGAATAATAAAGACAAATGCCCTCTCTTTTATATCTTGCTTAACATGTATTATGTCAAATATTTACAGCATAATATTTTACAAATTATTATAGGTCAGAGCTGTTACTTTTAAGCGCAACATACTTGTAGTTGTTTCTTAGATAAGGTCAGTCGTACATACCTCCACATTCTTGGGATATTGATAATAGTGATATTCTTCAGGCATTTTTACTTTGCATTTTATTGTAATGTGGCTTTCCACTGTTTATCAAGAGCTGTTTGTTTGCTGCATTTTGTCTTACCTTGATGAGATCTGTTTCTAGTGTTGGCAAGCAGCCCAGGACAATGTGCTTTTTTATCTGCCCTTACCTTGTGGCTTAACAAATAAATATTTGCTGGTATAAAACAGGACCTTGTTGTGTGTAGTAATTTATTTAAAGCTGGTCAGCTTTTCTTTTTTGTTTTGTTTGTTACCGGAGGCTGTTTTTTTCCCCTCGTGAACACACTTTGGTTTTTAAGTTTATATATAAATTTCCTTGTTGTTTATATGACAGTAGTGATTTATTCAAAGAGGACCTTCTTTTCTTCTCCTTTTCTTACCATAGCTGTTTTTTGCCTCTTGTTGAGACTTCTGGTTTTCTAAAGATTTGAAAAGGGTGTCTATTATTGAATTTCTTGCTGAGATTTTCTGAACATGGGTTGGTTCTAACTCGATCCTTCATGAGGAGTTTGCAAATTGCAGGTTGGTATAGAGGAAGTGTCTTCGTTGGCTTTGGTTTGACGCCCCATGTAACACTATACGGTCATATAAGAGGCGGGACCTCTGTGTTTTACGGTTATCTCCGATAGAACAGGGGTTGAAGCCATGAAAAGTGTTGAAAAAATCCTTGTTAATAATGTTAACCTCTAAGGAGTCGAACCCGGGACATCCGGATTTGTAGGCGGGCGCTCTGCCATTTGGCCACAGACGATCCTAGTAAGTTTTTATTACTGGATTTTCAAGCTTTGCCCGGCAACTCTGGCCATGTGCGCCCAGGATTTGGCGGGATAGAAAATCTTTTGTGTGTCAGTAAGCCTGGACTTGCGCCTTGGTGTAGGTGTCTCACATTAACTTAAGAAAATTAGGTATTGCCTGCATTCTTGGAACTTTGTTAAAACTAAAACAACTCTATTTGACTTCCTTTTTTTCTTCTTACTTTTCGAGTCTGATTTTTCCCCGTCTCTCGCAAAACTTTAAGGTCATTTAAGAGACGGGCTACTTCCTGTCAAACCCAACCCGGGCTGGGAGGGAAAATCATGTGCCATCAGATAAGAAAGGCACACATGCTCATTGGCACGTGGGATCGAACTCGGGTTGTCCGCATGATAGGCGAATAGCCTTACCATAACACCACAGTTGCTGGTCAGATTATGGCCTGAACTTGTTCAATCGTTGGAAGTGAAGTAAATTGCGGAGTTTTGCAGGGTATGCTGTAAGCAGAAGGAGTTCTATATACATATATGCACGTACATGTAGTTATCAATTTTCTTTTCCTTTTCCTTTTTTTTTTTTTTTTTTAGTAAACAATGTCAACTAGGCCTACATGATAACTGCTGAAACTCAATACAGTTGAACCTGCTTAAGCGACCACCTGCACAAACGACCGCCTTCAATCAATTCCCAATTTGCATTTCTTTTATACATATATATGTACATGTATATTGTCCCTCTCTAAAAACTGCCACGTGTCTAAAACGACCACTTTTCCCCTTAGAATCGTGATCGTCTTAAACAGGTTTAACTGTATTGCATTGGCTTTTATGATCTGAACAAACGGACTTCCAGTGGCTGGCGAGAGTTCGTGTTTTATCTGCTCTATCCTTTTGAAAAAGATATGGCATGTATATTATATAGTCCTAAGCCTAATCATTATAACAATGCCCACAGCTTCACAAGGACGTCTGTGTTTTCCTGGCAGGCTCTTCAGCTATCAAGCAGAAGACGGGGGTTCATCCCCGCGTTGGACAACCATCTCTCTGGATGCTGTGCGTTCTCACTCTCCGCCCGAATTAGCCTGGAATCACGGGCGCTGTGGTGTAATGGTTAGGCTCTTCGCCTATCATGCGGGAAGACCCTAGATCGATCCCCAGTCGCGGATAATCTGGGGGGGGGGGGGGGGGGGGTTCTGCTGGGGTGTTTCCC
>JAUKPP010290679.1:0-10196 GCA_032273245.1 Phyllaplysia taylori
AAACAACAAAAAAAAAACCCTCCCAAGACAACCCCCCCCCCTAAAAAAATAAAATAATAATAAACTAAAACTAAAAAACTAAAAAAAGCAACCCCCTAAAAACAGACAAACCCAAAATAATAATTTAAAAAAAAAATCCCTTAAAAACACCCCTGTTCCGCTCAATACCCAATAGAGATGAGATGGAATGTCATAGCAATAACAGAATTTCAGAACGCAAAAGACATCTTACATATCTCAGCGCTGTGTTTTCTTTAAAAAAAATTGCAGGAGGAATCAGTCATTACCACAAATTCAGAGCATTGAGACTCATTATTCTAGATAAATGTAGATGTTTGACATTGCAATGATGATGTGTGATTTCCCCAGGCTGAGTCATGGAAGTGTAAAGCACAAACTAACTTGGGACACTCCGCCTGAACAAGTGCAATTTGATCCTGTGCTAGTCACTCTTGCAGAAGTAAGTAGATATGTGTATGGTTTTGTAAAGCATGCAAGGCGCAAACAAATATTAGATTTTGGTTATATTTTGTTTTTCATCCTTAAGAAGTTAAAGTTACCCAGTTCTGCTGAAGAAAAGATTTTCTTGTCTCATGAACTGTCACTGCTTCATTGTGACAACATATTGAAACTTGACATCTTTCCGGGATGCTGACCTTACTTCTATAATTCTAATGAAGATGATGTTGAAAAAATGTTGAACATGTTATTCTTGAGACTTACAGGAACAATTATTTCCAGTCTTGACTGAATGAAAAACACAAGAATGAATTTGCAAAACAAAAGAAATCATTCTATTATTACTTGAAAACTCTCAGCTGTTGAAATTGAGGAAATGCACGGCAGTGTCCATGACGTGAAAATCAGTGGATTTTGGGGGATTATTCATAGCTTTCACAATGATGCACCTGTGAGGTCATATGAATTTGCAGGCTGCACTTAAAAGCAGTGAAACTAAAAAAAAACCTATACAGCTATCATTGCACCACCCTATTTATTTTGGCTGTCTTATGTTTTCTTTGTCCTTCCAGGGGTTGAAAGAGACAGTTCATCCATACACGTTTGTTTCTTGTACGGGATTCAGAGAGCTCCTTAGTACGCCAGGAGCTACTCAGAAAGCTGTACCACTATTACCAAAGCTGGCTCCGCCTATTCGGGCTGCTCTTGTAAGCTGTGTTGATTAAATGTTCTTTTTTTTTTTATGGATATCAAATTTTAAACTTGGTAGGTTTACTAATACAAAGTATGTATTGGCATGAGCACATTTACGAAATTTTTTTCAGCTTAGAAGTTAATAGATTTGTTAGTACAGTGGATGCTGCTTAAACCGAAATCAGCGGGACCGACTGAATTCTTTCGGTTTGGAGGACTTTTCGGTTTAGAGTAAGTCTGCTCGGGGGAGCACAAAGTACTAAGTACGAACCTAGTTTTGAATAATTTTCTGGGATGTGTCTGTAAAACTTGCACATTGTGCTTTCTTTTCAGAACTATAAGGTCACTTGATTAAGTTGCCTAACATTCACACAGAATAAATACCCTTAAGCAGCATCCACTGTAATACAGAAGTCGACAGGATCACGCCAAGGTGTGAAGTGGACCATGCGGAGTTTTCCAAAGTTTTCTCCTTCATGATTCAGCTCAGGTCCTATTCGCCTAAGATCCGACGGTACCACTGCTCCTAAGTACCGGGACCTTAGGCATAGACTACTGTAATAATAGAGTCTTCTTTCAAAGTTATCTATCTGTTAAGAATCTTTTCTGACAAATTTTTCTTTGCTATTTTACCAATACAATTATTGAATAGGGAATTCTTTAGATGAATTTTTTCTTTGAAATTAATCAATAAAGTGGGATCAATACTGCCTTGTACCATGTTTTTCTTAGTGCATCCTGTTGTAAGTAGGATCTTTTCACTTTTCGCCAGTCACTGTGTCCCTGACATCCCCACCTTTGTTGCAGAGCCGGAATCAAAATGCTTTTTATGTGACTACTGTTCAATCTCACTGTGTGTTCTCTCCTGAAAAATAAACTCTGAAGTGACCTGTAACCTTTGTAATCAATTAGGTCATGACTCAACATCTTGATATATTTTTCCATCACATCCCCAGGGCCACTCTGACAGTGCAGTCTTTGAGCGTGGTCTGGACGGTCTGATACAGCTGAGTGCAGCAGTCGGACCAGCATTGAATGCATATCTGAAAACTTTTCTCATGGCGGTAGGTCAACATTTGTGCTGGGCACAGGCTAGATATTTAGACTTGGAAAAAATATGCTTCTGAACACACAGAATGACTTGACATGGCTTTGCCTTGGTTTTTGGATCTGAAAAAAAAGGACTCATTTGGACTATGTATAAGTTTTTCTCTTTTTTTTTGTTGTCTATTTTTCTTTTCTCTTTGCTTGGCTTTCAACCATAACATGACGTGAGTGGTTCGGTCTTAAGGCTATTGCTTATCTGTAAGATTTCTGGGTTCAAATTTCAACTTGGTTCTGAGTCCTCAAATTTGGCTGATGACTGCAGTTACTTTTATTATTATAAAATATATCTTTTTAGTATCTGAAATATGTTTGTAGTTGGTTGTTGTACCTTGATTCTTTGGAAATTGAAGCGTTGTTGGCTTTCAAATAGAAGTTTGAGAAGACTGTGTTGTAGTTAGAAAAGTTTGTTGGAGGCAAATCATGAAATAAGATATGAACTGTTGTTTATGAAAGTATTTAATTGCATGTTTTCTGTGGATAGTATCAGTCTACTTTTGTACATTCCAACAGTGTAGGAATTATTTTTGCTTATCCGGAATATAATGAAACAAAAAATTTGCAAGGTAAATATTATATTAGTAAAAAAGGGGGGCTAAAATTGAATTGTTTTATATTTAATCTTGTTGTACATAATTTGTCTCACTTTATTTCAGTTATCAAAAAGGATCATGGAAAAGAAATATAAAGAGAAAGTGACGGAATCATTACAAGCACTGGAACAAAATGGTGGAAAGGTTTGAACTGAATTGTTTTTCTTGTAATATAAGTGTCAGTGCTCATAATGCTGCACAGAATGACAATCACAGTCTTGTTTACTATAGAATTCGTCAGACCTTCATCAAAATGCTGTATCTGTTGGTTAAAGCTTTACAATTGTGACACAAAAAGTTTTCTTTGCAACAGAAAAGCACCACAGCAGTAAAGACTGAAAAAGGAAAGTCGCTCTGGTATATGATTGCATCCACTATCCAATGCATTTTCTGACCCTGAAGGTGGCATTAAAAGACCTCCAGCTCTTACTATCCTGGCCAATTTAGTCACAAGTGTTCTTGTTTCAAGGCCTCACAAGCTGGTTCTACAGCAGACTGAATTCTGCAGGAGTGTCTATTTCTTTGGAGTATGTTGATTAAATTTTATTTAGAGTTAGTAAACAAGTTGGCCTTTATTGGTGTAACATCAGAAAATGGCAATGACTGGGAATTATGATTCATGCTTTTTGCAATAAACAACACAACTCATGAATGCCATGCTCAAAACTTTTGCAAGGAAACATTAGGGACGCCTCTTTCACATATCTGCTAGAGACACACTTGCATGATGCTGACCTTAGATTGTGTCTTCTCTTTGCTATTTTTCTTGCCTTGCCTCCCCTCATGTTCCCTATGAGTCACACTTGTTGATGAGTAGCTTTTAAAGAATCAAGACTATGATTGTTGACATTCCTTTTGGACTTGAAATTGGATTGTTCTAGTAAATTGTGGCGATTTTGATTTTTTAAAGCTTATCATTTTCAAGTTAGTTGTTTCTACTTGTTTTTTAAGTGAATATATGAATTTCTACTCTTTGCCGTCATGTATGTTTGATCTGAGTGTTATTGATACAAGTTATTACCTTGTCCTTATAATGTTAAATATAGACAGGTTGAACAATGTAAAAATTGCTAGAGCAACATTTCATTTTTCTCTCATTTCAGGAAGCCCTGCCTATCATCAAGTCCAAAGTGCCAACATACTGTTCTGTTCTCAGTTAGTGCTGATCAGACATGGTGGTAACCTTGCAAAGCAAAGGCTGTGATATGGTTGTAATTCACAAAGATATTTATTTTGTAGATTATGAGAGCTGTTTGTACCTACTCTCAGGTCTTGTTCCTGATAGGCACTGTGTTGAAGTCTGTGGTTAATGGTCTATTTGATGGAAGGAACTTGATATATCTGCTATGTGTTTTTGCAATGTGATGTTGAACTTTGTGGGTTGAAGCAGCTCCTGCTGGTTGATTCTCTGATAACATTTTTTCTTGTAGATATTGAGTTTTTTAGCTCCATCTGCCACTACGAAGCTCACTGAAGTTTGTGGCCTAGAGTTGGCTATTTAATATCTCTTGTCTGAAAGTAGTGCAAATGTAAACGTTAGACCTCATTTCCTGCTTCTGTTTAGGTCGGTCACTTGCCTTTTTGTGCAGAATGTGGAGGAGGAAGGAGAGGCTTCACTGTCTGCCTGTTATATGATACGCTGAGGTATCACTTGTGAGGTGTTCTGTTGGTTTCTTCCACTGGATACATCAGGCGGAACCGTTGAAATTGCCTAAAATGTTTGGAGTCAAATTTTTTTGTTTCGCTAATGTTTTTACCCAAGAACTTAAAAAAAGAAGACAGAATTTTGAAGTTTGCTAAGACTTGTTGCAGCCCTAGATTATGGTCACTTCCATCGTGCACACTAGAGGGTTTTATGATCTGGAGTTGTTTATCTTATGTTGTTGATTGTTTTTATGCAACGACCGCACAATACACCGTAGTGCCTCAGGTAAATTTTGTGCTGTATACAGACAATTTTATCATTTTTTAACTAAGTGACGAATAACTATATTAATATTATCATCATAGAACACGCTATTGTGATTTACATGTTTGAAATTATTTTCTGTCGAAAGGAACATTCCATACAATACTGCAGGGCCCTGCTCAATATGTGTACAGGATGTATTAAATTTTGCAGAATAAAATGTAGGATGGTTGTGTGGATGTATATTTTTGTAGGAACGCATGTGATCATACAAGCTGTCGAATTCACAATGCATAGTCAATACCAGGTATTGCATTCTGCTCACACATCGTTTTTTTCTAGCTTTAGTATGTAATAAGTGCTACTTATTGTATCTATAAAGGATAAGATAGCCTTTGTGAATGTAGAATGTTAATGTACAACTTGATTTTGGTCTGACAGCAGAGAACACAACAATATGTTGGGGGGTGGTAAGATTGTTGATTTCCATGATTGCATGCTTGAGCAAACAAAATTGACCAATTTGCTAGTCTTGTACAATAGGATGTTAAATTTTTGTCTATATTACTATCATCCTTCATGCATATTTTTAACTGTACAGATTGACCTTGTTGATTTATATGTCTTTTGACATAATACAATTGGCTATCTGCTTATAATCCAAAATTCATAAATCCTCTTTTCTTTACTCTACCTATCTATCATGTTCATCCATCTATCCATTCGTCTTATTTGTCTCGTCTATCGAGTTTCTTAACTACTCTCTCTCTTTCTCATCCGCAAAGGTCTGATACCGGTAGTAATTGTGTAGCTCGAGCGTGTCTATTAACTTTTCTGATGTTGTATTTATGCGTAAAAATTGAAGAGCACCTGATTTCACCACCTTGCGACACAATGTTGTCTTAACTATTTACTATTGTACCGGGTACTGAACATTTTACCTGCCTGATAATAATAAAGGTAATTTATATAGTGCCAAATCCAAGAAAGCTCTAGGCACCTTACAATCACAGCGTATACAGATTTACATAACATCCTCCATCGATACTCAATGCTCGTACGCACGCACACACACACACACACACACATTGGCATACAACTAAACGCACTCACACACACAGAGCATGACAAACAATTCTATGACAATTACGTAATATGAATGTTACCATTATTATGAAATAAACAAGGCCTATGTGGATTGGAAATACGTGTTGGCACACTAAATATTGAAGCTTCTCAAGAAGAGGCATGTTTTCAGAGCTGATTTGAATCTTGAGAGAGTGGTCAGCTCACGTAAATGAGATGGCAGTGAATTCCAAAGAGAGGGGGCATGATGTGAAAAAGCCCTTCCTCCAAGCATCTGGGTTTTACTACTTACAGTACAGGCTTTAATAATCTTTTATTGGCAGATCTTAAAGGCCAAAGAACAGCTGTCTTATACTCAACTCGCGCTTTTACAGGGAGCCAATGCAGTTGGATTAACATTGGTGTCACATGCTCCCTTAGGGGTTTCCTTAAAGTAATTCAAGCAGCTTTATTCTGGAGTCTCTGTAAGCATAACTCTCAAATACTCTAGGAACAAAAGCTAAAGATCTAGAGCTGATAATTTTGCTGTTCGATCAATTAATTTGATCATCAGGAAATAACTGTGCCTCATGTGCCACTTAGTTTTGATTCATTGCTTTTTCTCATGTAGATTGTATTAGTTTGTTGAGGAAGGACAGGCTTCAAAGTACAGTGAAACCTGTCTAAGACAACAACCCAATGTTGAGAAAAAGTGGTCGTTGTAGACAGGTGGTCGTCTTAGGAGAGGGATAATATATATAGCAAAAATATAATTTGGGAGTAGATGGATAGTGGTCGTTTGTGCAGGTGGTTGTCGTATACAGGTGGTCACTTGAGCAGGTTCAACTGTAAAGTCATTGTGCCAGATTTCCATGTCTATTAAGTGGCTGATACATGTGCTACATTTGCTCGTAGTGGGGAAACAGTAACAGGTTTTTACAAAAATAGTGTCCATTGTTCCTATGTACCGAATGGTAGATCGTCTGCCCTGGGGATCAAACTCGGGTTCTCCGCATGACAGGAAAAGAGCCTAACCATTACACCACAGCACTTGTTGTATTTGGTTGGTAGTGCATGGGCTTCACAAACATTGCAGTGTCTAATGTTCATATGTTTTCACCCACTGAATTGATCAGCACAATGCATCTTGCCACTGACTTTGCTATTGTGGGGCATATATTATATATTTTATGTAGAGTTTCACAAATTTATAGCGTGACTGTAAATTAATTGATTTTGATCATTTAGATAGATCTCGTATAGATAGATAAAAGTTTTTTGTTTTTTTTAAAGCAGGGTAAAAAGATTTGTTTGTTCCATTGGTTTTATTTTATGTCTTATGTAATGTTTCATTCATCTCAACTGTACACTTGTACAGATGTCCATAAAGTTGCTTTACAGTTGTTTGTGATAAGGAAAAACCATGATCACACTAGAAAGATTTTCACTGAATATACGTCTCGATGACTTACTGCTTTTGAAAAAATATTGATCAAAATTGAGAATTTTTGTCAAAATTTGTTTTATAAGTCAGGATGCGTGGCATTGATTCATTTTAGACCAAGTATGTCTATTCATAAAGTTATTTCGAGCCAAACTGTGGCCCATGGTACTACATGTAGTAACTTTATTGACCCTGTGCATTTGGAATTTTATTATGTTATAAAGAATTGAATGAAGTTCATACACCCACTGTTTTTTATGATGTGTGTGGCTAAGATTTTGCGTGCTGTGCCCAATTATATTTTCACACAGGTTAAGGTGTAAGTATTGTCATACAAAAATATTTATTACTTGCACAATGTTATCAATCAAGTGCAGTGCTCACCATGAATATGAATAGTTTTAAATGGAAGGTTTTTGGTTGACACAGTTTGACGGACAGAGCAAAGAAGTATTACTTTTCTTTTCAGAAGTGAAGGAAATACGCTAATGCCATCTGCATACATCTATTCCCTCACCCCCACCTCTTGACGATGGGCTTATTCTATGGGTTCTTTTTCTACTTTTAGGTTCTCAGGGCACATTATCGCCATTGGTTTCTGTTAGACAGAGGTGACCTACTGGTTTCACAAAATGTTTTACAATGTTGTTAACTTTTTTCAACATGGTATATAAGCAGTATAGATGTGTTAAGCACAATCTATGACTATGATTTTGAGAGTTCAGTGTTATCTGGCACCATCTAGGTCTCCAAACCATTGTGAGCTTTGCCTGGGTTTATCCTTCAGTGAATCCAAGTCACTTACTCAAGTCACACACTGGCTTCATAAAAATTTGGATATAAAATGCCACATGACCGTTGTGTGAAATGAAAATCAATTTTCTGTAGCGGAGGTCAATTCACACAGATCGTCTTGTTTGGAAGTGTTTGCCTGATGTTAGTAACATTGCATGCATACATGACCGTTTGAAATGTTTCATAATGTTTGTAGATAAGTTTGTATTTTCTCACGAGTGTTTGGTTGCCCGAATCGGGAATCTCACTGTTGCAAAGCCAATAAAGAAATCAGTATTATGATAATATTGTATCAGCTCTTGATGTTATTGACAGGTTCATTGGCTTGTGCGTGACAGAATGTCAAGTACAGGGGAACTTCCCGATAACGACATCTCTGAATAGCGACATTCTCTGGATAACAACATCTCTGAATAGCCACATTCTCTGGATAACGACATCGGCCTCTGGTCCCGATTTTTTTACTATATATAACATTAGTAATAAAAGCGTCTAAATAGCGACATACATTCTAGTAAAACCTCTGGATAACGACATCGAGGTTGCAACTGTTGACGTTTGACCCCGTGTCTTAGCAAACAATTTGCCGTTTTTCCCATCCAATAAAATCTTCTAGAAAAGACTAGTCAAAGCCAATCAGATCGCTTTATCAATCAGCCAATGAAATCGCTTTGTTTTGTTAAACAACCACCCAATGAGAATGCACATCATCGGCCATCGGTAGGCTATAAGTTTAGGCTAAGAGAAGGTGAGCCATTAGCGCTGACCACTTCGCTTCACACCGACGAATCAAGAAACATGATGTCTACCCCAGACAGAAAAAGGAAAATTACAATTATAATCATAACAATAATGAAATAATCACCGGGAAAACACATTTTAACGTATCACTATCAGTGTCTCGCGGGAGACAACCAGCACAACACATCGTGTCATTGACGGATTTACCACACCCCAATGTCCGCCACCTCGGACACTTCTAAGTAATGACATTTCCGAATAACGACATAATTTTACGGTCTCGAGCGATGTCGTTATCGGGAAGTTCCGCTGTAGTCCCTGTAGTTCACAGTGTATTTTCTTTCTTTTTTCTCAGAAAAATTTCTCTGTTTTTGTTTTTATTATCTCTGGTTTCCAAAAAGTACAAAATGAACTAGATTCTAGACTGGCATGGCATCTGTGATGTATTGGTCAGGCTCTCTGCCTATCACACATAGAAAATGAGTTGGATCCTCAAAATTGACAAATGTCTCCCTCTCTCTGGTGGCATGTCGTACCTGTCTCAGCCTGGGTTGGCCCTGAGAAACAGGCTCATTGCAGTTCTCCTCTGTAATAACCTTACAGTGTTACAACAGAGCGTAAAACCAAAAACTAAACCAAACCTGGATCCTAGATGCCACTGTTTAGCAAATCAATGGACTGATGACTGATGTCAACGTTTGCCAAAATCACTTCTTTGAAGAAGTTTCAAATCCTTTTGTTTGTGGTTTACTTTGTCTTTTTAGACTCTAAGTCTAAGCTGTTATGAGTTATATTTAGAGTGGTTATCCTCAGGATGTATGCTCCTTGTAAGTGTGTCAGGAAGTTGGGGTTTTACATAGTTTTTTTCCTCTTGAATGTGCTAATCTGTGGTTTCAAATAACATATTGCATGTTGAAATACCAAACTGAACCCCCAAATACATGTATACAAATTGACGTCGCGTGCGTCATGTACACATAGCAAACTCT
Organism: Phyllaplysia taylori; assembly: GCA_032273245.1. Lineage (NCBI taxonomy): Eukaryota > Metazoa > Mollusca > Gastropoda > Aplysiida > Aplysiidae > Phyllaplysia > Phyllaplysia taylori. The sequence goes on from JAUKPP010290679.1 coordinate 9,793, forward strand.
AATGTAACAAAAGGAAATGTCAAATGCCATATAAAATGTACATAAGTTTACATTTGAATTTGCTATTTGTACATTTACTTTTGCAAGTGACGTCACAATAGGAAAACTCCTATTGAATATTTCAAGTTGCAATGTGGCATTTAGCTTCCTATGTGGCATTTGAATTTGCTATGTTTTATTTGAAACATCGCATTCGCACATTTGAGGGGGGAAAGCTATAGTACATGTACTATCAACACTTGTGGTTTTATATTCATGTACGATATTAAGGCCCACATTGCATACCAGTATCATTTTCAGGCACGTCTTGTTATTTCTGAGCTTTAGCAACAGAGAATTGTGAGGCGCTCTAGGAAAACGAGTCACTTGTTGCTTGACAACGATTTTCTGAAAACACCATTATA
>JAUKPP010290712.1:0-10195 GCA_032273245.1 Phyllaplysia taylori
GTAGTATTTTTAGTTTCAGAGCTATAGCCATGTAAAGATGTGCAAAAATGCCAGATTTCGTGTTGCGCAGGCACAAGAGGAGTGCCGCGGTGGTCACGGCAATTAACTCCGCTGACAGGTGATTTATGACCACTCGCGGGGTGGTCAGCGGGAAGCAAGGCCCAGGAACTAAGTGAGCGCTTTCGAGGTACTTTGAGCCGCCGTGAGAGATTAAAAACGGGAAAGGTGAGGCCCTAAATATTAGTGTAGTGTAGTGGAGTGATTATTATTATTATATTTACCCATCATGGTGCAAATAAGATTTTCTCAGTCTTATTGTTATTTGCACCCACTGACCAAGTTTCTTCCCCCAATGGCCAACATCATGCAGCCCAATGAAAATTGCACGTGGCGTAGGCCTATAGGCCTAGGCCAGTCAGACTATTACGACAGGGGTGACATTTCATGATTTCTCTCACGGCCACAGTAACGGGTGCCAGTGGCTGAAACTGAAACTCAGCAAACTACGGTCAGATTCCTTGCTTTTTTAGTGGCCCGCTAGGTGGGCGAGAATGAACCGCAGATGATGTGATTTTCCCTGGATGGTAGTGATGATTTGGCAAGAGCTCGATTGAATTCATTATCAAGCGCAGAGATAGGCCTACTCATGTGATCGAATATCGAGCAGCTGACCAGCACGCAGGTAGTGGGTTAAACTTCAGATGCCGGAGTGATACTTGATGGTAGCCTATCCCGTGAGCGTTTGAAATGTTGCAACTAACCCGACTGCCCACTGTCTTAAAATAAGCGCTCTAGGGATAGACTTGATTTAAATGATCTTAGACAAGGTCAATGATGCACAAAGGGATGGGGTTGGGGGAGGGGGCTCTGCTGTGTACTGTAGGTACACCAGAGGCCTTTGGTGCCTCTCGAGGTTTAGTCAGCCAGAACATTGTTTTTGTATTATTGTGACACGATGTTGACCTTATGTTTGGTTTGTAGACTCAGTAAGCTCCTGTGCTGTGATGGTCAATCTCGCCACAAATCACAAGCTGATTTGGTTACCTGTTTTACGTCCCCTGCAACACTGTATGATCATTTAAGAGACAGGCTACTTCGACCCTGCCTGTCAGGGCCAACCTAGACTTAGAGGGAAAATATCCCAGCAGAAAAAAAAAACCCAGATTGTCTGCGACCGGGGATCGAACTAGGGTCTCCCGCATGACAGGCGAAGAAGAGCCTACCGTAACACCACAGCGCCAGTACAAACAAGCCAACAAGCAGTTACTATGTAATAAAGTAGGCCTGCTATTGCAGCGCGGGCACCAAGTCTCTAATGTGATTTCAATTGAAACCTCTCTCACCTCAGAGTTCGAAGTGACTGGTTTATTCGCAGATACATATGTATTAAGGAATGAGCACTCGTTTCTAATTCGTGAATAAAAAAAATTGTGGTCAGAACTCAACACTACCACGTGGCAAATATGGACCCGGAAAGGGGAGGACTCCCGTAACGAGCGACCAGTTTGTTTCAACATGTCAAGCCTACCGTCAATTTCAACCTGTTCACACTTACTCAGTCCACTTTAAGCTTTGCAATTGAGTGTCATTTAGCGACATAAGATCCATGTAGGTTTAATGGAGCACACTTTTCAGATCGAGTTGAAGAAGCGGTGGATGCCTCCATGTTTGTTGTGATAAACTGTCAATGGTTCTAGTTTGGCCGGGATTAAGCCAGTGCAGGCCATACACTTACAACCACTCTAAATCTTGAGTCAATAATCCTGAAATAGCCTTCTAAAAAAAAATAATTTAAAACTAGGAATAGTTGGGAGGGGGGTCAGAGAGGCTTGCCCCCTGTAGAGATTAGAAGAACTGTAAATTTAATGGTTGGCCGATGCTCTGGTGGTCATTGTAACTGCGGAGAGAAAGGGTACCAAGAGCCAAAACTTACCTCCCGTTATGGCGCATATCTTCAAAGTCGTGATCACTTCCTACTTCCTTTGACAACAAACATGGCGCCTATCTGACAAGGTCCCGTGGTGTTCAGCTCCACTCTCAGCTCTGCTATGGTCCGAACTAAAACAGCAAAAAAAGCTGGCTTCTCTATAAATAAATACATCGTAGTAACTACCAGATGAAAAGAACAAGACACACACTTATTTTAGAGTGCACAAGCAAACAGAAAATCTCATTGAAACTATTATTTACCTAAAACCTATAAATAAGCAGTAAATATTGATTCATATCAACCACGTCATGATTCTAGTTTTTTACTCTTCCGCCACTTCTGCCACAACCAGGGCTGAGAGGGACGTTGTCCCAGCAGAAAAACAGATATATGCTCGATAAAAAAAAATTGCCCCACGCAAGCCTCGAACTCACGTACATTGCGTGATAGGCGAAGGGCCTACCATCACACCACAGTGCCGGTTTATATAAACTTTGCTGCACTGGGACTTGGAGAGACAGAGAAAACAAGAAGAGGCTGCACTCCCGTTTGACTGACTATCATACTGGCACCGAGATAAGATTAATAAGGGGCTTCAATTTCAACTTAAAGACAACACCATAAGAGAGACAGAAAGAAAGAAAGCAAGAGAAAAGCAGAGGGAGATTGAAAAAGCTGATACAGGCTGAGAAGCTGGGAGAGAGAAAAAGAGAGGGAAGAAAAAATCTTCACATGAAGACTCTGAGAATAGACTGTTGTGAAGAACGGAGCGAAGGAAATTGAATGAAACTGGATACCTGCCTTGAAAAATGGTGCTTGCGCTTGCGCACTAAACGAAATCAACAGAGCTGGAAACATTTTAACAGGACTTGAAGCCTGAGTAAAAAGAAAAATGGTATTTTGGTCAGGGTTTTAAATAGCATCGCTACTTTCCCTATCTCCGGTCTTGATAAATTACATAATTAAGGATTGTACGAATTACGGATGTGCCAAACACATTTGTCAATCTCCAACATGTTCGAGCTTTATGTCCTCAAGCGTATTGGAATTCAAAAGCTTTCTAGATTCCTGTATTGTGGTATAGAAAGGGCACCCTGGGCAAATATTGGAACACAGGTGATAGAGATATTAATTTAGTAGTCTATAAATATAATCTGAAGCTTGATCACATGTTTATTTGTATGGCAGTTCTGATTCAGAGTTAAACCATGTTTAGTTAAAAAGTAACAGCTCTCGCGATGAGAAGTCTTTGAGTCAAACAGTGTTGTAGTAGACTGTGCTGGCAGGCTCGTGACCTAAGTGTCCATTCCGGTACGCAGCGACATCTGGCGCTGATGGTGGGGCAAGGCACCACTGGCTCTTTGTGTGTGTAGTAAATTAGAGCCGGGTAAATAATGTTCAATCATTTACTTTTTCAGTAATTGTAAATTTTTCTTCAACTTTATAAAAATAAATTAAATTCTTCAGATGTTAATTTCTAATGCCAGACTCTCCCAAAATGGTTTTCTCAATAGCCCAAGAGGGGTAAAGCCTTTCCTGATTGCAGAAACGAACTTACGGTCCTTTTTAATCTATACATTAGTACAAGACTGAAATAGAGTCATAAGTACTGAAAATAGGAACACGAATTTCCACTCGCCACTATAAGCACAGGCGTCGCTGTACTAAGTTTCTGGGGACACTTTATTCGGCTAGTGAACCATCTATAAGAATACAGTCTTTGGTGTGCCTACAAGTGTGTACTAAGATTAAGATGAAAAAAAAGAAAACACAAATACACATTTTGTGGGTGGCTGGGTGGCAGGGACAAGAGATCATTAGTACTTAAGTGCAGTGCTAGCTAAAACATAGGCACTAACCTAAACCTGCCTCTGTAATCCACTGTCTTAGCGAAAAAAGACTTATCTTCTAATATAAAAAAAACAACTGGATTTTTTGTGTCGGGGTTCCAGACTTCGTTACTGAGCCGATTTCGATAATTTTAGGGCTTAAAATATTTGTCTCGATCTCAGCTATGTGCTTTGCTGGCGGAATCAATAAAACGAACCATCGCTAGCATTCTATTAATTTTTATATTTTTGAAAAAGTTCGTTCTCAACTGTATGTTTTTAACTTCTCCATACTTTCACTATGCAAGTGGCTTTCAGATCAAGTGCTTATGTGTGCGTTTCTGAAAAATCGGAAACATTGCTGACCTGGGTTAGGAGTTTTTGGGGATTGAGGGAAGTCCCAAGCGCGGGTTCCAACAGTGGCAGTAAGCTTAGTGTCTAAGAAAAGTGTACTGACAGAGAGAAGGATACGTGTACCATCATTATAATAGAGACAAAATTAATATCAGCCTTTCCCGTGCAACGAACAGTGATTTGCACTAGTATGATGAGAAAAAAAACGTTCTAATATTGTAATCGATTAGCTCCCTTCACTAATCAAAGCATTATTACTTTCAGTTTTCTTAAAGTCGCACAGCATGAGTTGAGGGAAAAACTGCTCAAAGATTGTAATAGATTAGCTCACTTCACTATTCAAAGCATTATTACTTTTAGTTTTCTCAAAGTTGCACGACATAAGTTGCTAAAAAATATTGTGATCGTCTCCTACCAACCACTTTTCATCACTGCAAGCTGCGTCTTTTTTTTTTCCACATTTGCCGATATACAATAAATACCGGTAATACTTTGATTCCGATGCTTATAATTGTGAGTTTATTCATTTAAAAAGTTTGCATATATATGTATCTGTAATAAAAACCATTGCAATTATATGATCGTTTGGGTTTTGCTTGTTACTTTGAATCCAGCAAAGTAGCGTCAGAGAGCTGATATTGGCTGAACAAATGAGACATGGGTTACAAGTCTAGGGCAGACAGGGAAAGCACATTGAGAGCGTTGTTTTTTATTGATCTTCCAAGTAGAGAAAAGTAAGGCGCAGGGCTGAGTCAGTGAGAGGCAGCCAGGTAATTGTTTGGTGCAGATGGAAGCAGTGCATGGTGCAAAGTCCACGGGCTCAATTATCATTCATTATATAAATGTCTCTTGACTGCAGGCTGGTATTATCTTCCTCTTGTTCTCTCTCTCTCTCCTTCTCTTTCTTTCTCTCTCTCTCTTTCCAACTGTGTGTTCACTCACACCTTTGCAGGTGGTTGGCACCAGTTTTGGTGTGGCTGTTTCAATTTCTTAGAAACATTTCTTGGCGTATTAAAATACCATGAGGATTTGGGTCAATTGTGATGTGAAATCACACAAGAGAATAACATGCATCATGTACATTAATAAAAAGAACATGTTTCAATTCTTTTTCTTTTTTTTTCTTTCTTTCTTTTGTTTTCTGTTTTTATTTTGAGTCTGTCTAGTACATGTGAAGATAAAAAAGACCATGTTCAGTGTCTAGCATAGTCCTGTATATAGTTTTTCAGTGTAGACCAACACAGAGTGCTGCCTCCTGATCGTTTGCTTATCACAAGTACACATGACCAAAGTGTGTCAAGAGCACTGTAAAAAAATAACAAAACAGATCTAAAACAATAGTCCCATCAGTGGTCTTGATTTCTTTATTGTTGCCATCCCACATACTGATGCACATTGAGCATCCATGAACAACTGATGCTTCTCTTCACATTTTGAGAGGGAACCCCACCCCCATCCCCACCCCATTATGACACCTAATTGTAGGGCATTGTTTTCCCTACAGAGAACAGACCATGGCCTCAGGTGCCCTCGCTATTCAATGTTACATGAGGCTGGTACTGGTATGACAGTTTCCTGTTGGCATGACTCACTGTGCCCACTCCAGGAAATCAATAACCCAGTCTTGCCTGGAGGCTCCCTGTGAATGGGCTGAACTTTTTATTTCTTCTCTTCCTCATCCCTTTCCAGTTTGTATCTAGGCACTAGTGGGAGATCTGTGTAAGCATCTCTTTTTATCCTACGCTCTCTCTGTGTGCATCTCTCAGCAATGATTTTTTTGTCTTGTGCGAAGAGTGAGCTGGTTTATGCCTTGTGAGTGGGCATTAGTCATGCCTTGGCTGATCAATACTAGCGAGACAGTTATGGCATGTTTCAGCCTACACTGCTTTGCTCAGGGCAGGAAGGGTCTTCTTAAGCTTCTGTTCCTTTGGCCCTCTCTTGAACGTGTATGAATGTCTTTATCTTATGTGTGCTTGTGTGTGAGTTAGGTGACTCTTGTGTGCAGCCATTGAGCAACACCAATGTGCGCAGGAGAGAGAGAGTGAGCGAGAGTGCTGGTAGGACACAGCCAAAACTTGATGCCCCCTATAGTATTGATTTATTTATCAGAGGCGGTTTGCTCTTGCGAGGGAATTGTGTCTGTCCGGTGCCCACAAGTCTAGAGCAAGATCTCTTCATGTGTTCTGTCCATTCAGCATTACAAATTGATATATGCTGGATCATCTTAGGATTCCCAGTATTTGTGAATTCATCCATTCATTCAGTAGGTCTGTATTGATGAGATATGACTATGATTATATTACTGTACATTCTTACTTTCTATAGAGGTACAATTTTGTCTCAAGATCTGAATTTGTGAGAAAGCAGAGCTCCTCATTACATTCAGTTTTTTCCTCTTCTGTCCTATCTTCTAACCGATATATATATTACCTGATAATTTGGTAAGACTGTTCAAGTTATGGTAATTTCAGGCTTGATCAATCTAAAATATATTCCATTATTGTAGTCATTGCCTTGAATTTTACAAATAAGGCATTGATATTGGACATTCTGATTCTGGTATCCTGAGGGTCAAATAAGTTATGATAATTTGCTCAGTATCACATCAGTGATAAAAATTTGATGTTTCAACAGAAAGAGAGATAAGCTCTCTGGATTGTGTCCATCCCCTGTGCGCCATGTGGATCAATAAATGCTCCCGTAGCCAGTGTGTGCCTGGAAATAGCGTGCCAGTATTGATTGGCTGATGATTTCATGCTGTAAGGCTTGTCTGGCTTGTTGAACTCATAGCAGAGGGAAAGAGTGGGGGTCACACACTGCCGGCATCCGTCTTGGATCCCTCCCATGAGGATGTGCAACATCTCTTGCCAAATTCTCTGCATGATACCCATTGTGTCTCTCTAATCTTTCTACTTGTTCAAGCTGTAACTGTTGTATATTTGATAATCCCTCACAAGCCAACTGCTGAATATCTGCAAGCTCACACGTAAGAGTCTTTAATTATACATGTCATGATGACTAGTCGCTGTCTGAGTTGAGTCATCAGTCTTCTACCCAGGGTGATAGAAACTTGTAGCTTCGAGTGTTGACTTTAGGAATGTGATATTTCCTGGTCATAAGTAATCACATGGATGTGCTTCTGCTGCATTTTATTTTCAACCGTCTTCTGTTTTTCAGGTTGTGTTGAAAAAGTGAAAGAAATTAACAGAAAGACAAAGAAAAATGACGTCTGGTAAGAGCACACTTTTACGTATTTTTAAGGTTTCATTATAGAATTCTTAAGTATTTCGGCTGTTTTTCTTTCATATAGTGTAACTTGTAACTATGAGGCTCACCTCGCCAAGATGAACGTGCAGTGATAATGTCTTTGAATTGTTCAAAATGTGTGTTACAATGTGATTTAGCAAAAACTTTTATCATTGATCAATTGAAATATGTTGTCTTTACTTGTAGTTCTGCCTTCTTTTTCTTTTCAGATCCAAGGTTAGGGTAAACAAAATTATAATGCAACCTTTCTCTGCCTATTATGAATTTGCTAATGCTGGGATGCCGGGCTTGTTTTTTATCACTTTAAAAATGATTGTCCCGCCCTGCGGCCCTACCCAAATGCTTTGCTTATGATGCTCTTTATTTTTACCTACACAACTGCGCAAACTATAAACCCTGCATATCTGTATTGTGAAACAAAAACATTTTCAGCATGGTAAGATTGGGTCCTGTGTTTGAAACAGCTTGCTGAAAATTCATTAGATACAAGAATCATTTCACAAGGGGCATGAATTCTTAAATGCACGGGTTCTTTGCTACCAATAGCAGCACAAGATACATTGACTTCTCTTGTTTTGGCCAATACTTTATAAGTATTGATTCAGTGCAAAAGTCAAGAGCACTCTCTTGTCTGTTGTTATAATCCATCCCGTCGGAAACTGAGTTCCAAAGAGATGAGGGGCTGAAATCTGTCTATCACCACTGTCTCCGTTGTGCCAGTCTAAATTTTGTGCTTTATCTCTAAGTTTTGCACAACTTGTTGAGATGCATCCTCCTCCTATTCCTCTCCCTTGCTCCTTGAATAATTTGTTGACAGAGAATAGTGATCTATAGAACGTAATATGCCAGCTTCAGTGTCTTAATGATTGGATTTTTACCCATCATAGAGAGGATGGGAGCTCGATCCTCTCATTGGATGGGCATCTATGTCTCTCCTTTGCTGGGATGTAGTGTCCCTCCCAGTTCAGCTCGGCCGTCACAGGCAGGGTTAAAGTAGCCCGCCTCTAGTGAATGATTTTACATTGTTACAAGGAGTGTAAAACCAAAACTAAGGAATATTTTGTAAACATTTTTATTACTACACTCATTGGTGACATAGAAATTGCAAGCTCAAGAGGAGGTGGATAGGGGGGAGTGTTAGTGAGAGAATTTATATTGATGGGAACTACACATGTATATCTCTTTGTTGCAAAAGTAATCTTTATTGCATACACACTCACACTGATTTGGAAACAATATATGGCTCATTCACTGATAGTGAAAAATATCCATGATGCGGATATCCCCTTTTTTTTCCTCTGTGTTTTTTTGTGGGTTTTTTCTTTTCTTTTTTCTCTCTTTGCAACACTCCTTTTCTTGCTAGTGTTATTATTGCCTTGATTAATGCACTAATGCTACATTGCTCTGTTACCTCTGTCTCTCTGCTGCTTCTTGGGAATGTAAGTATGTAACTGGTTCAGTTTTATGTGCATGAGAGAAACACAAAAGAAGAAAGCCGTGCACCATCGCATACACCCAAACAGACAAGCATATGATGCTATTGTGGTGTGGAAAGGAAAAGGTAATGCCTTACTGTAACCAATAAGAATGCAAGTGGTCCATGCATTTTAAAGCTGGTTTTTGGGGTGCGGGAAGCTTTTTTTCTACATTACTTTTTTAGCATTGAAAACAACAAAAACTCAAGTTACATTATGTTGTTGGTAACGGACAAGAAATCTGTAGACTGTTGATAGTGAGCAAAGTGGAAATGAAATCCAGTGTCTTAACTTGACTTACATTTTGCAACACAAAAAGAAATGAAAGGGCATGTCTATAGTTATTTTTTAGAAACTTACATCCCTGCTGTGGTGATTGGTAAAACAGCTCATGGTAAAAATTTCAGTCACGATTGCAGGCCTCTTTTTAGACCGCAATGAGGAAACAACAATGTGATAAAGATATCTGAATTCAAATATATAGACATAACACTGCATTGCTCAAACTGAAAGCCCCTTTGCTTCACCCACTACCTGTTTATCCAGCATGAGTCCAAAATATTTTTCATAACCTTCTTTTTTTAGTTATGACATAGAATTTGTAAACAGTAAATAAGGTGCGATTTCTAAGAAAATATGTTACAAAGTGCAGTATGCTCTCTTTTCATCGATTCCATATTCTTTGCAGGCTCAGGTTTTTAAAAAAATATTTTCTCAAGTAGATCATAGTATAATCAGAAATACTTTTAGCCCTATTTTATAGACTATACATTCTAATTTATGTTTTAATAATGTTTGAATTGAATGTAGTTAGTCATTACCGGTAGTAAAGTGCCTAAATCTTTTTGCAAATGTGAATCAAAGTTTTTTTTAATTAATTGTTTTCACGCCTTTCACATTTATCTTTTCCTGTAGGATAGAAATTGCAACAAAGCTTTGCAGATACCATTTGGGATTAGCGTTGTAATCCGCAAATTTCCAAGCAAATGATCATCTATGAAACTAACATGTTTGACTATTGCTACAGAGAGTCAGAAGCCAAAACAAGGTGGCATCAGCTTCGATGTCATTTTGAAACCTGCGACTCTGGGCAGCCCCCCAACACCCAAGATAGTCTCCCCTCGTGATGTGAAGAGACGTGAACTATCACAAGAACAGATTGAGAACAAATTGAAGAGAGCAGAAGAGAGAAGAAGCGTAAGTTTGTGGGAATGATATACAGTTGTCTTTTTTTATATATATTGATCAATTTTAAACTATCGACGCTGTGGTGTAATGGTTAGGCTCTTCGCCTTGCAAGCGGGAAGACCCTGGATCGATCCCCGATTGCGGACGATCTG
>JAUKPP010290723.1:0-10194 GCA_032273245.1 Phyllaplysia taylori
TGAAACCAGAGCCAGCTGATCATTCCCCTATTGCTGAACTCAAACCAGCCTTCCCCAAAGCAAGACGTCATTTTGCGTGTGCACCCAAAAATCATAGGGGTAAATGCTCTGATGAGGGAAATGGCAATAACTTCTACAAAACTGCCTTAATCTCTTTGAAACTTTACACAGCTTTGTCCCCCTGGCTCTTCCGACGTCATGCCAACTTTGAAGGAAATTGATTATAAAATGAGGAAATTATTAAACTTTTAGAGGGCCCTCTTTTTTTTGACACCCGGTATGTTAAGGAAATAATGTACCCCGACAAGTGTGTAAGTGTGTTTGCAGGTCATGCTTACGTTGGTGTGTGTGTTTATGTGTGTACGTGTAAGAATGTTAAGGAAATAATGTGCACCGACAAGTGTGTAAGTGTGTTTGCAGGTCATGTTTACGTTGGTGTGTGTGTTTATGTGTGTACGTGTAAGTATGTTAAGGAAATACTGTGCACTGACAAATGCTAACTGATACTGCCGCTGAAGAGCTCAATCAGGATAGGTCTGCTCTGAATGGCCGAGTAGTCCTCCAGGCCCAGGCGGCGGAAAGTCTCGCGGCATTCCTTGTCCACCGTGCGCATGCTGGTGAAGAAAGAGACGATCCTGGACAAGACCTGGCCGTGTGTGTCGGGGAAGTTTCGTCGCAGCAGAAGTAGCAGACACTGGATCATCTTCTGGTGAAGATGCTCCACCTCATTATGCTGGACAAGCTCAACGCGGTCTGGGGGGTGAAGGAAATCATAGTGTGGTTACACCAGGAAATAAATTGTTTGTTTAGTTGAGCTTTTACTGCTCTTTTGACACTGTGAGATCAATTCAGGGCCAGGATACAGATAAGGACAATGGTAACACATAGAAAGAAGTAGAAGGAGCAGACTGCACCAGGGTGCCACCCACAGATTCAGGGAAATCATTGTTTGATTTTACCAAGAAATAAGAACAAACATAAGGAAACAAAACTGTTCTTTCAATAAGTTTCTACTCTACACAGAAGAATGAAACAAATGAACTTGTCTTCATATACGCATACATGCATTGTCTCTTATCACAATGATTCCAAGGGAAAACTATCGCTGGCTGTTTTGAAAAGAGGCGAATACTCCAATACTTTGTAGGCTACTATTCGCCCTTATGTAAAACAGTCAACGATATGCTTAGTGTAGCTTTAATCATTACTAATTCATGAAAAAAGTTATCCTTTGTCTTTTTAGATGAATAAAAAAAAAAAAAAGGATGAATGTCCATGGTGGTCTTACATTGCTGAAGTTATGAATGTTTCTATCCCTTACCACCTTTGAGGTATTTCAATCTAAAATTGATTTATGTTTACAAAAAACAACCCAACCCCTACCTGTCTGTGGGCTGCTTTTATTATACATAAATGTGGGTAAACATAACATAATGACTTGCAATCTGTTCAAATGAGTTATAAGTCGCAGATCCTCAAGCAGAGACAAAGTACTGTAAAATTAATTCACGGTTTTAAAAATAAAATTCTCTTTCCAGCTGTGTCTAAAACCGTCTCCATATCTGAATGCCTTGATTTCAGACATGTGGGGAACTCTGTCTCCTGTGTGGGTCCCCAACAGAGACACTGCAATCTGAGTGAGATTCCAAAGGATTCGACACAGTTTGTGACGCGTGTGGAAATACAAACAGTAGTGAAAGTTCCAAAACTCAATCAGAATGGTACCATTAAACCCCCATGAATTATGTATAAAAATATCTGCATTCTAGTTGAGTTTTGCAACTTTCACTGCTGTTAAAATCTATACACATGTTTGCAGCGGATCAGCTGCTAAAAATATAACTTCAAATTAATTTTCCTTTCCTTTTCTGTTCATACTTGGGGTGTGTGATTAAGCTGGCATGATAATTTTTTCACCATTTGAAAGAGAAACAAGTGGTCTTTCTAGTCATACCAATAACTTCATACTTATTTTGACTGGTTGAACGACATGTATGATTGCCAAAAGAAAAGATTTGAAATTGTCAGCCTCCGTTTCTTACCTGGGAAAAATATGCAAATGGCCTTCATGATCACCATTATCTCAAAGGTGAGATTAAGGGTCTGCAGGCGTTCAGTCATGTCAAAGATGATCTCCAGGAAATCCTTGTCGTGGATACGCATCATGTCGTGGATGCAGTAGCTGCGGCCCATCTCCACCACCACCCACTCTTTGCGGTTGTAGCCACGGTAATAGGACAGGGTGAACAGCTCGTAGATGCATGCTGGGAAAACAACGTAATAGTACGTCATAAAATACCTTTTACAACATGGTTTTGGGGCTGGGCTGAAGGGTGCATACTCAAAGGCGACTGGGTTAAAGGGGAAACGTAAACAGGTCAAGAACATTTTTAAACAACTTATGCTTAGCAAAACACAGCTGAAGACTCACCTTTCACAAGGGCCGTCTGATCGGTAATCCCTATAGACTTGAAGCCTGGGATAAGCTTCATGAATGTGATCATCTGCCGGATGTCCTGGTCCATGCGATCAGCGCAGTAGTTGATGTCGGCCATCCTCCCGTCAATGTCCAGACCTGTGCTATTGTAGATGTCCAAGGCCTCGTGTTTCTCAATTTTCCCCATGTGACCAAACACCTCCAGCTTCAGCTTGCAACGTTCCTGGGAGGGAGGACAGGCAGTGGTGGTTTAGATGAGGTTTTACAGCACTATTGGCACTATAAACTCATATCAGTGCCAGGAAATAGGACAATAGCAACTCATAGAAAGAAGTAGCAGATGCAGAGCACACCAGAGCCCAAACCAACCACCCACATGCAGAGATTTTAGGGTGCTGAAATGACCTTATAGAGTCCATGGAGCCCTAAAACCCTATCCAAACAAACAAACAAACAAACAAACAAAGAGATGGTAAAGGATTGCCACCAGAGATGTTGTAAAGTGAGAGCCAGAAGGATTCAATGGGGACTGTATATATGAATATTACACAAGTAGGAAAAAGGGTCACAGTGCATAAGCTCAATACTTTTTGTATACACACTTTAACTATTCCCACAAATTTTTAGTCATATAGTATATTATTGCAATATTCACTTAGTGATTACGCTTCATATATTTGAATGAATTGATTAGGTTACCAGTTTTACATCCCCTGCAACACTGTAAGGTTATTTAAGAGACGGGCTACTTCGACCCTGCCTGTCCAGGGCCAACCCCGGCTGGAAGTGAAAAAAAAAAAAATCCCAGCAGAAAATATGCAGATCATCCCTGACCAGGATCGAACTCGGGTCTTCCGTTTGACAGGCAAAGAGCCTAACCATGACATCTCAGCACCAGTCTTCATGTATTTGATTAGTCTGACAAAGAATGACATGTTAGACTCGATACACACAAACACACACTAGGGATGTCGAGGTTTTAAAAACTAGAACTTTTACCTCGCAGTATACTATTCCAAGGGGCATGAATACATTGGATGGTAAATGAAGAGCTAAAAACTTTATCTCACATTACATAACCAGTGTAACATGCTTTTTTATGTGTAGAAGAAAGCAAAAGAAGGCATAACTCCAGTAATAATACAAATAATAATGACTGCATTTATATAGCGTATATCCCCGCTTGAAAACAGGCTCTATGCGCTTTACAATCAATAATAATAATAGGAGTTACTCAATAGTGTGATATTTGCACAACTTACTGAACATTCTTTGAACTTATCGGCAAAGAACTGGTCGGACAGGCTATTACTGTCCTGCACCACCTCTTTGTGACCGGTCACCAGCAGGTTGATCATCTCGCTGAGCTCTGCCTCGTCATACTCCAGCCACGACTGGTTGGACATGAGGGCCGTCGGGCACGGGGAGGCGGTCGACATGGGGGAGGGAGCCTGTGACACCGATTGAGGAGAGAGCAGGCAGGACGGGGACGATGATAATGACGACGAGGCGGAGCACTCAATCTTTGTGGCTTGTTGACCTCCAGCCTCACCTGGATCAGAGCTAGGATCAGCTGAGCTTGCCACCGCCGTCTGCGAGATTCGGCTGTTCCCGCTTCCGTCATCCACAGAGGGCGGAGACATGAGGTTTGAGCAAAGAGGGCTGTTTGATGATTTCACACTGTAGTCTGCTGGTGAAACAGGCATGATGTCCGATGTAGTCTGTGAGGCATTTGACCCTTTGATCTCAGGACTTTTTGCAAGCAGATAAGCTAACTGTTTTGAGGTGTGAGTATCACTTTGCCCACTCCCTTGGCCCTCTGTGCTAAGTTTTATTTTCTTACCGCCCCGGCTTAATATTTCACTGACGGGACACAAGGATGAAGAGGAGGTAGGTGATGGGGAGCACACAGAACTGGTTGCTTCGGCTGTGGTCCCGGGGGACATTGCCAAAGTAGAATTTCCTGATGGAGAGCTGAGGTCCATGGGGGGAGGCGGAGACACGCTCTGAGCGGCATCGCTGGGTGGGTTGGGAGATTGTTTGCTCAAGGTCTCCGTGATTGCTGCCATAAGTCGACTCTGGTTTTGTGGGGGTGCTTCTTGTCCAGAGGGCCCGGCCTCCTGAAGCATTTTGATCTCCAGCGTGTCCTGAGTACGCTTCATGTAAGTGTAGCGGCCGGTCTTGATGGCTGCAGCAGAAGACAAGCAATCTTTGAAACATCAACGGCTCTCAGAAAATTAAGCTGACCCCAGAATTTGCAAAGTACCATGAAAAAATTCAAGGTATTGTTAAAAAAAGTTCAAAACTTTTACCAAGACAAAATTTGTATAAATATTCACAAAAATATAAATTCTAACTAAGTTTATGTATGACATAATAAGCAGGGTTACTATCGCTATCAGCAGCAAAATCATCTTCAATAACCCTGTTTTGAATCAAATCATAACATTCATTTCTGTGTTATTGCACTTCTTTTATATCTTTACTAATTTCCGGCACCAAATCAGGGCATGGGACAAAAAAAAAAACACACACAAAAAAAATTGTCCTGAACACATAAAACATCATCAGTGATATCAAAGATAATCTATTCATAAGTAAAATGCTTCAAGGACAGAATCTTCAGGGATAAACTAAGAAGGTCGGTGAATACCTCATGAAAGACATTAACTTAGACATAAAAACAGGTGTTCGGGGGGAGGGTAGAGAGAAAAATGAACAATGAGTTGTAAAGAATTATATATTGGCCTCACATACTTCAGAGAGGTTTTGGCAATGGACACTATAATACTTTTATGCGTCATATTTTGCCTAATCTAATAATAATCATAATCCCTAGGATGAAAATTGATATTTCTACCAAAGCCATACCTTCCTTGGACATGCCCACAGCAAGGCACTTTAAGTATCTGCATTTTGGGCAACTTTTCCTGCGATTTGCTCCTATGACACAGTCACCACTTCCAATACACTCGTAGTCCCCATTTCGAATGAGGCTGCGGCGGAAGAAACCCTGAAAGATGAAGTAAGATGTCAAGACGAATTCTAAGCCAAGAAACCCTTAAAGATGAAGTAAAATGTCAAGACGAATTCTAAGCCAAGAAACTCTGAAAGATTAAGTAAGATTTCAAGACAAATTCTAAGCCAAGAAACCCCGAAAGGTGAAGTAAGATGTCAAGACAAATTCTAAGCCAAGAAACGCTGAAAGATGAAGTAAGATGTCAAGACGAATTCTAAGCCAAGAAACCCTGAAAGATGAAGTAAGATGTCAAGACAAATTCTAAGCCAAGAAACCCTGAAGGATGAAGTAAGATGTCAAGACGAATTCTAAGACAAGAATCCCTGAAAGATGAAGTAAGATGTCAAGACAAATTCTAAGCGAAGAATCCTTGAAAGATGAAGTAAGATGTCAAGACGAATTCTAAGCGAAGAATCCTTGAAAGATGAAGTAAGATGTCAAGACGAATTCTAAGCCAAGAAACCCTGAAAGATGAAGTAAGATGTCAAGACGAATTCTAAGCCAAGAAACCCTAAAAGATGACGTAAGATGTCAAGATGAATTCTAAGCCAAGAAACCCTGACCGATGAAGTAAGATGTCAAGACGAATTCTAAGCCAAGAAACCCTGAAGGATGAAGTAAGATGTCAAGACGAATTCTAAGACAAGAATCCCTGAAAGATGAAGTAAGATGTCAAGACGAATTCTAAGCCAAGAAACCCTGAAAGATGAAGTAAGATGTCAAGACGAATTCTAAGCCAAGAAACCCTGAAAGATGAAGTAAGATGTGAAGACAAGTTCCAAGCCAATGCACCATCATTAGGCTCTTTGCTGATCATGAAGAGAATGGGATTGATCGCCAATGTTGGACAAGTATCTCAATCTCTCCTTTCAGCCCGAGTGGATCCTGACAGGCAGGCCCAAAGTAGCCCAACTCTTAAATGACCTAACAGTGTTGCAAGGGGTGTAAAAACAAAAACAAATCAATCATCAGGCAATACAAAATTGCGATAAATAACCAGAAAGAGCTGAAGTTGATGAGGTTATTCCATGAGAGTGGATTACGTACAACATAGGGTGATCCTAGATGGTAAAAAAAAAACATTTCTGTTGTTGTTGTGAAGTCTTCTTATAGCACTACAATCACTGTAAGGTGATATGAGCACCAAGAAATGAATTAGGGCAACATGAACATTTAGAAAGAAGAAGGAGCAGGACAAATCAGAGTCCTCCTGACCATTTCGTCTGCCTAATCACAGAATCGATATGCCAATATAAATAGTTCATTCCCCAACTCGATACTCAGCTGAAAAGACCCAGGTTTATTTTAAGAGGCAGCAGATTTTCCCCATCTAGTACAAGAAACTCGGTTTTTTTCCAGAAGAGGAATGCAATTTTTAGTGTTAGGGACAGCTATATTAATGCTGGTTCATATCTCTCAGGGAGCAACACAAACTTCAATTATTTTGTTGTGCCTTTGGCAGAAACTTTTGATTCACACTTTTTTGTCTGCCTGTAGTTTTGTCTCTATGTTTTTTCCTGTATGCTTTTGTCTGTCCAAGTTATTGCAAATGTAGTCTGAGCTCTTGATTGTCTGTGCTTGTCTCTCTCTACTTTTGTTTGTCCATGCTTTTGTCTGTCTGTTTTGTCATATTTGTGCTACTGTACTAATCACACTATCATTGACATCAGTATCATTATGAAATGAATTTCCACACAGGGATAAATAAAGATGACTTCTCTCTCTCTCTCTCTCTCTCTTGATATCAGTATCATTATCATCATCACTGTTATCATTGTCACTACTATTGATATGAATATTACAATGTTATTTAGTTATTTCCCTACCTTGCAGGCCTCACAAGTGTTGACACCATAATGAAAACCGGCAGCCGGCTCCCCACACACCCTGCAGGGAGGAAGAGGTCCAGCCACATTGGACACCCGTTCTTCTGGGGGGCGGCGCTTGCCTCTCATGCTGGGGACATAGCAACAACAAAAGAATACACATGGGGGCAATATAGGAAAAACTGATAAATAATAAGACTTGGAGGGTTTAAATGTAAAAACCAATCACTACCATTTCGGATTCTAAAAGAAGTAATACCAGCACACAGGGCAGCTGTACTCTGCAAGTGGACTATTTTAGGACAATTAAAAAAAAGGTCTTTTCCCCAACCCAGTTTTTTTTTTTTTTAGTTTTCACTCATCATTTGTATTATACCTTTCGTTTGAACAAATACGGTAGACAGATTGGACTGAGAATAAGCCAGAGGAAAGGAGAAATAATGACACTCGATGTAGACTCTCTAACACCAGTCAGTGTGAACAACATGGACCTGCCTATGGCCTACCTAAAAAGCATAATTAAAACAACAGCGACACAAAGGAGTGACATCATGAACACACTTAGCAAGGCAAAATCTGTCCACAGAAGAGTGGTCAACATATGGACATCAGGGCAGTACAGCACAAAAGACCACACTGAAGCTGCATAATAGTTGCGTACTATTTACACTCCAGTATGGACCTGACTGTTAGACAATGACAAATAATTACATTCCCAAGTTGTATTCCTTCCACACAACAAGTTAATGCCAGATCCTCCGAATCTTCTCGCCAGACAAGATGTCTAATGAGGAGCTTCTACAGAGGTGTAATCAAGAAGATATGACCAGCATACTGACTAGATGAAGATGGAGATGGATTGGGCATGTGACAGAAGGGAGCCTGACTCGATCATCAAGACTGCCCTCCACATGATACCTGAAAGTCCCCGCTAGAGGGGCAGACCAAAAACGAGCTGGGGACGCTCAGTGGAGGCTGAAATGTAGTCCTGGAACCACTCCCAGGGAACACTGGCTAGGAAGACCCAAGACAGGGTTGGAGATCATTAGCTGCCACCCTAAGCGTCAGATGGCGCGACGGGGAGTAAGTTAGTAATAAGTAATTTTCTTTTGAGCTTCCCCAAGACAGAAATCCTACACTGGCGTCTGTGGGATAACAGTTAGGGTCCTTTGTATATCACGCAAAAGCCCTGAGTTTTCTTCCTATGTGGGAACAGCATCTGTGTCATTTCTTAGCTGGGATCCATCCCTCTCAGTCCAAGTGGGCCTTGTTGATAGGCAGAGTCAAAGTACCCCATCGCTTAAATGACCGTACAGTGTTGCGAGGGACATAAACTAAAAAACATTTAACCAAACCAAAAAATTGTCATTTGAATAGAATTTCCAGCAGAGGACGAATAAACTATCCGTCCTTTAAATCACCTTACAGCGTTGAAAGGGACGTTAGGCCAGAAACAAACGCCAGCACCCACGACTTATTGCATGACCTGAGTCCTTGGCGAGATCACGGAGAACTTGACCAAAAGTGTGAAACACTCCGTGACAACAGTGTATTACGAGCGTGGCCACAAGCGCGGCCTCCCATTGACACTGCTTTTGTAGGCCGCGCTTCGATTGTACCGTAAGCATTGTTGACATGGATTACGTCACGAGGACGCCAAGTACGCGTTTCGAAGCTTCGATGCTTATCTCATTCACCTTATAAAACCTCTGACTTTACCTACCGATTATGTCATACCAGAGTTTTCCACGGGTCGTGTTACAGAAAGCGGCGTGTCACAAACTACACACAAGAAGCTCTGTGTCACAAACTACACACACGAAGATATTCTTACAGACCTCGTGACTACTACGATAATACACTAAGAGAAGGAGATAGAAAAGAGAGACAGGGAGGGATGGGTAGAGAGAGAGAAAGATTATGATAATAGAATAATAGATTGCATAGATAGAACATGATAAATATATTATATCTCCTCTCGAAAGCAGGCTCTATACATTATGTGCTTTACAATCATTATTACCCCAGTAGACCAAGTCATTCAGAAACCTTCTCAAGTTCCTGGGAAGCATACAGTGAGAGCCGCCATTTTACAAGCGCTCAAACAGTAACATACTGACAAGATCCTTCGCTGTCTAAGTCGGGTACCACTTTTACACCTGGGTGAAGTGGGGGAAATTAGTGTAAAATGCCTTTCCCAAGAGCACAACTTGGGATTCGAAACCACACCCTTTCGATTACGAGTCCGGCAACCTAACCACTAAACCACTGGTGCCACGATAGAAAAGAGAGAAAGGGATGGATGGGTAGAGAGAGAAAGACTATGATAACAGAATAATAGATTGCATAGATACCAGGCTCTATGCGATTTACAATCATTATTGCCCCAGCAGACCAAATTAACCTAGAAACCTTCTCAACTTCCTCAACATACAGTGCAAGCCGCCATTTTACAAGAACTCAAACACTAATATACTGACATGGTGTTTCGCTGTCTATGGCCGGGTACTCATTTACACCTGGGTGAAGTGAGGAAAACGCGTGTAAAGTGCCCAAGGACACAACGTCGGGTCCAAGTTAGGATTCAAACCAGCACGCTCATGATGACGAATGACGAGCCCACTAGACTACCAGTACTAAGTTTGTGTGAGATATTGATCCGTTCGGTTTAGATTAATCAACGCCCTTTGTAACACCGACTGCAAGATCATACCCAGGGCGGCAACATCGACCCTGCCTGTCACCAGACACGACAGTCGACACTATACGAGCAGAGAGGCGAAGATGCTCGTGCAATGTGGGGATAGAATTTCCCACCTCTGTGTGTGAGGCGAAGAGCGCGTGACGTACCATTCCACTCTCAAAGAGGGACGAGAGACATAATGTTAATAGGCCTATGTTAGAGAGAGAGA